>JAVCKT010018318.1:0-42500 GCA_032273925.1 Rhynchotus rufescens | reverse complement strand
CTCTCTCTCTCTTTTTTTTTTTTTTTTTTTTTAAACTTAGCTGTAAATTCAAAGATAACAGTGTTAAAACCTGCTGGTGTTTTCTAGGTCTCAGTACTTTATGGGAAGAGATGGAATGTTTTCTAAACTGATTGTTTCTGTCTTGCACAGCTTGTTGCCTCATGCACAGGTCCATTTTCTCTGTACTACCTGCTAATCCTCCTTCACAAGCTGCACCGTATGGAATATTACCACTGCCTTCCGAGTCTTTTGTTTGTTTTTTTCTCTCCCATGTGGAAAAGGAATTTGAACTTACCTCCTATTGTGGCAGCTTTCAGTGCAATTCGCATCTCCGTGTCAGCTAGTCACAGCATTGATTAGCAATTCTGGTTTCATTTCTGTACTATCTGTAGGTGTGAAACTCCAGCACAAGTGCCCGTGCCTTGCTGTCATGTGTGCATGTGGCCATGAAACTCGGTGGGAATTGTGGAGCTCCTGCTGACTGGCCCCAGGTTCCCGTTCACACTCTCTTTTGGGGAGTCTGGGGAGCGCAGGAGTCAAGAAACAACCCTATATGACATAAAGGCAGTGGTAGGGGACTGGGGTTAGCTCACCTATGAATTTTAATTTCTTCAGTGTCTCAACCTCAGTGGGGAATAATGTCCAATTTGCAAGTATATAGGAAGGTGTGCAATCTGTATCCTCTACTGAAATGATACGGATTCATTCCCTTGATGGTATTTATTTGCTCACTGTTATCTGAGCTGATCTGCAGCTAAGACAGTACTTTGGAGATGCATTCTTTTTTTAGGCCTGTAAAACACTGCTTCTTGGTCTGTCTCTTAAATGTGCTTCACATAGGTTGCATTCACATGGCCTCCCTTGGCTGTTAGGTGATTAGCTCAGCTGAAGTCTTTTTATTGATAATTACCTTCCCCATTTCTGCTGTGCAGTGAGTAACCTACAGGCTGGTCCATTGGAACAGTCTGATACAAGTGGGAGAGAATCCTTTATGCAATCCATATGTGAGCCTTAGGAAAATAGATAATATTATATTTCTGCCTTCTGTTTTTGTCTTCTAAATAGAAACACTAATGTTGGTAAACAGCTTAGGAAGTAGGCTGGGATGGGATTCCGCTCATTTATTTTTTGCTGTCTGATGCTGTCTAATCCAAGACAGTCGTTTCTTTTCCATATATAATAAATATATAGGTAGCAGAGTGAAGGTAATAGAGTGCTGAAGATAGGGTGTCCATGATAAATTGATTAAACATTTTTGAAATGCTTGTTGCCTTCTGTTGTCTATTACGGAAGACTGTCTTAAATAATGAACAACTGAAAGTAGATTATAAGTGTGTAGGTGTTATAGTAGTAATTGTATGTATTATATATATAGGAATTATAGTAACAAATTATATAAATATTTCTCTTTCTAAATTCTTTGTATATGTGACAATTTTCAAACAGGCTTTAATCTTGGGTGCATTTTTTTCTTCTAAAGAGCAGTGAACATTGATATAAAGAATAATGAGAAATATAAAAAGAAATGGTTTCATTCTTCATGTCTGAGGGATATCAGCATGTCCCAGAGCTTTGTAAGGTGATAATTAACAGAGTGTAATTTAATGCTGCATATTTGCTTTGATCAGTGATCAGTCTTGCACGTACAGGTCTGTGTCTGTTGGCCTAGGTAATTGCTGGAGGAAATATCCATACAGTAATGGAAATATCCATATAGTCTTTGACATGATATAAATGTAATTTCAGGATTTGAAAATGTATTTTTATTATTAATATTCTTACTGCATATATCATTTTTTTATTTGAAAAGCTTAATAGAGCTTTATCCACATCTTTAGTTGTTCTGGAGCTGCATCTAAAAAATGCCAGCCATGGAGTTGGTAGCTCTTCTGTGTTTTGAGGTAAGAAAATGTGTTCACAATTTAGCGACTGGGCACATAAGCTTCAAAGGGTTTAAATCTGCTAGATTTCCATTAGTAAATCTGGTCATGTAATTTACGTGACCAAAACAGCCAATTTTCCTGTCAGAGTTTGTTAGAATTTTCCGTGTGTTTACAATTTTGAATTCTTTAGCTAAGCAATGCACATGTTTATTATTCATATCAAGCCTTCAGCGCTGTACTTGGTGTTCTTGCATACTTTTATATACAACATGTTTGTGGCATATAAATTTTCATCATTTATTTTGCATTAAGTTACTATCTTATTAATACTTTCCTTTCGTTTTCTGTATGTATAAATTTTACGTCTGGATTTTTCTGGGTTCCTTTTTTTTTTAAAAAAAAAAAAAAAAAAGTCTTCTATTTGCCTGTCGTTCATAAGCAATACAGTTGTTGTTCTGCCTTAGGACATTACTGCAGACCAGAATAGATAGGGCACTATCTCAGTACCAATTCTCTGATGTCCCCTTTCCCTCTAGCATTGCTTTTAGTGACTTAGGGGTTCCTGACCGCTGTCTTGCAGGAGCAAGACTCGTGTTACCCAGGACTGGCCACAGGCCACTGTGGATAACAGACTGACACAGACGTCTTAAGACTCCACGGGGAATCAGCAGTAGAGTATGGGCTGACATGACCTTTCGTCCCAGAGGCTGGGGGAGGCTTATTCTGAATTATAGGAAATTGTGTAATCCCCAAACGCGATGGAAGGATCCCTCCTGAACAGCCATTTAGATGACATTGTGGTAAAAGTCATTTCAAAGCTATCTGTGGAAATAACACATTCTTTATCAGATGAGTAAATACATATTTTAAAAAGGGAAAATAAGCCATCTGTCATTGCAGCACATCACAGCAGAGACTGCATTAGTCTGTCAACAGCAGCACTGTCAAAATCCAGTTTTCGAGAGCACAGATTTCATTTTCTGGCGTTTAACAAGACAATTGTATTATAAGGGTGAGCCTGACACTTGTTCCCAGAGTTCGTTGCCTCTGCTAATCCCCGTGCTCTTGATGCGAGCAGACACCTCCCCTCATATGTTGTTTTACTTGTTATTCAGAAAGATAGTTGATTGAGCACTCATTACTCTGCGTCTGTAGGAGCAAAGCTGCCGGGCTGAGGGTTAGCAGGGAGAGGGCGAAGTATCAGCTCCCATGTGCCTCCCAGGAGCGCGGAGCGCTTTGGTGGGAATCCTTAATGCAGCCCACAAGGGGCTGAGCTCTTACACATATCGACTTGCCCAAGGTCATCAGTCCGGAGGTGGCTGCACATCCAGAAATGGGGTTGGCCTTTCTGCTCTAAATCCGGTTTTCACCTTAGAACACACAAATAGCAATGATTATTTTAAGGATTATTATTTCTTTTTGCATCTAAGATGCAAAAGATTAATAAGCAATGTGTTGAATCCAGGAGGGTATCTGTCAGGATGTGTTTTGCTTATCATTTTCCACGAGCATACCCCTGATAGGTGTGTGTGAAAGCAACATGCCTCTGCGTGATACATTTTTACATGGAGAACAGACCGTGTCAATGCATCCCAATGAAATAGAGCTGTTGTTCTTTAGGTCTCTTTAATGTACTATATCTGTGATACCACCATAAAACCTTATCTCCCTCAGAGTAATTGAAAATTATAGCTACTTTTGTCATATTATGGGAATCCAATCAAGACACAGCAATGATAGGGCAGGATTCAATTTGACAATGGGTTTATTAGAAAATAAGTATTGGCAATTTTAAAGTTTGCTTTTTGTTGTTTAATTTTTGGAGGAAGAACATGTTGATGTCTATAAGATTTGACATAGACACTTCTCTGATAAACATTAAACAAATTACTTGTGATTTGGAATTCCTGCTTTTAATTGTCTCTACTGGTTGCTGGATGGAGGAGAGATGGTTGCCTTGCTGTATATTCTAGTAAAATTAAAATCTGGGCATTACTTTAACCTTTGCAGCAAGTCCAACACCCAGCAATATCTTAAACACAGAAAATGAAAGAGTCTTAATGGGTGAATGACAAATTTGCACAAGAGAAGAGCCTTTAAATCTCTTGCTGCCTTGGTATTGTTTGTGGCAGTTCAAGTCTTTGATCAAGTAACACTCTTTTTTAGGCAAAATACTCAGAGGTAAAAAATAAATTTGCAGTTGTCTCGGAGAGCGCTTTAATAAATTAGGATCATGGAAGGACAGGAGGCAAAGCAGTTAACTGCTAAAGAGAAGTTAGGTGAGCTGATGACCTCTCTGCCAGGGGGCTCAACAACAAAACGATGTGTGTTTAGTGAAGGAGATCATCAGTGCAGGTGGACTGAGTACAGCAAAGGTAAGATTGGAAGTAAATATCAATATACTAACAGGTAGTGAGAAGAGCTGAATAAAACAATACATTATTAGAAATAATGGAAATTTGACCTTGTTGTGCAGACCTGTACGTACGTGCTCAAACACATGCTTTTATAGTTAAAGAAATCAGGTATGGTAGGGACAAGATCTCTTCTAGCTTTTAGACTGTAGTTGAAAACAGTTTGGCTAAGAGGTTCCAGGTACTTCAGGGTTTGGCTGAGCAGTGATAGAATTGTTCATATTTAATAGCAGTCGGGCTCTCACAGCTTGTTGAATCAAGGCTGAAATTTCAATTGCAGAGCCGAGTTAGAGGGACCTGCAGCCCTGTTGGATTTGATTGCTAGGGGTGCAGAAACCCTACTGCGTGTCTGCTGCCTGAACTAGCAATAAGGATTTGATGCAGAATTATGTGGCTCATTTCAAAGGTCAAAGTAGGTTATTAATGGCATTGAAATCTCTTAATGTTTTTATGTCATTACAAAAAAATAGTATGCTTTTTTTCCCTTGTAAGATTTGTGTGGGGGCTTGAACTAAAATATAATGGTTGTATATGTTAAGTTCAGAATCAGAACCAAAGCTTTGATTACTGAGCCTACAAATCTGTGTATCGTCCCTGGAGATGTAAGAGATCATTTAGAGTTGGTCTGACTGCTGGAAAAATGTGTATTTTATAAATGCTAACAAAAGCTTGACAAACCATTTTTTAGGACCTGGGTAGATAAGAGGGGGAAACTAAAGGAAAAAATGGCCATTATGCTCAGTGAATAAAATAGAGCTTGAAATGACTGCTTGGGTGGAATACTGAGTTGTTGATCCGAAAGGACAGTTTAATTGGAGATATATAAGACTGAGATAGATACCTGAAGGAGAAATGTGGGTATGTGTATTTCGCAGAGGATTAAAAGGGGTCAGGAAATGAATCATTTTGACCTCTGTTGGTATTGTGTATGTCTGAGTGCCGTCAGCATGGCTCATCCTAGTGTACAGACAAGAGCACACACAGCTCTTAGCGAAACAAACAGCTTTTGGATTGAAGAATGGCACTCAGGCTGCATTGGTTTAAGTAGCTGGGGTCTGGGAGGGCCTTAAATATCTTCTGAAAGGCAGCAGTCGCCTTTACAAATTTTCTTAGAGACCACTGTTTTATTTTAGCTGCAAAAATGTTGGTATAGGGTGCAGCCTTATTGTTTATAACTGATTCTAGGTGGTGGGGAGAAGCAATAAAAAACATTCAGTCCCTCTATGAGTAAAATAGATACTTTTGATATTCAGTTTCTCCTGCTGCGACCTGTGAGTCAAACTGTTCCATTTTTTGGTTTCCCGCAATAGCTGCTGCTGTCAACTCTGGACTGTTGGCCAAGTTGTGATCCTGTGACACCTTCTGTGCTTGTTTTTTGCTTACGCTGCAGTCCTTGTGCTGTTGCTGCAGTAAGACAGCTCATTCCCCAAAGGAAAAGTGACAGGATGGGAGCTGCCACCCTATGAGGACTGGATGGCCCACTGGAGGCTCCCAGCAAGGCTTAGAGTGGATGATGTTCAGCTTTGTCCCACTTAGAGCCCTTTAGGTGTGGCTTCATTGACGAGTGCAGTTCCTCACACCAAGCTCCGTGTGTTTTGCTAAAAAGTGAAAGACATGCAAATCTGCTCAAAGCAGTGTATTTGGTGGCCAATATAAGTTAAAAAATAAGAAGACTTGGGAGGACTAGAAGATGGAGGAATAACATGACTTCTTTGAAGCAAATGGCGAGTTTTCAAAGCTTCATTAAAAAAAAAAAAATGCGTAATTAAACATTTTTAACAAGGAAGCAAGCTTTCAATGAGCCTATAAAGAATGTTATTTTTGGTGGTTTTGATCCAATTTTGGTAAGTATTTTAAAATTTGAAAACAAACTTGAGGCAGTGGAAGTATAAATGCAATTAAAAATGTTTCACAAAAGAGGTATTATAAAATCAGCATTTTTTAAATTGAGAAATAATGCTGGCAAATTATTGATGAATTCCACTCTGAAGAAACTCTGATGAATAACTCTCCGTCTTTATTAAAAAGGTGTAATTACAGCAAAGATTATTTAACACCAAAATGTCAGCGTTTGTCAACAGTTCCATAATTGCAATTTTACTTGCTGTTTGAAAGTGAGGCCCGATTTCATGCATAAATGGTTGGTGACTCTTTGATGATTTCCTGCTGTTCTCCAAATGATCACATCTCCATTGGAGAAGCTTGGCACAAAACAGCACATAAATCTGAATGCAGTTTTCAAAGTTAAGACTCTGAGGTCTTACCAGCAGCAGGTGACTGTTTGTCTGGTTTTTGCTCTTGTATGACATTTATGATTGCATAAAGTGGAGAATGACTACAAAGAGATTTTGTCTTTCATTTAACCATAAAGACAAGTTCAAGTTGTTGTAATTGGAGTAACAGAGCTTTTGTTTGGGAAATAGGGTAACTGTGCACAATAAACTCAGCCTGCAAAAGGGCTGAGCAGACCTTGGAGGGGATGAGGTACCTGAATTGTTTTGGGGGGGTCTGCCAGTGCCCAAAGAGTAAACAACTTTGATGCATTTTATACAGCATAAAGTAGCAAAAAAAGAGAACTAAGAGACATTGCCCCATCCAGTCAATAAGTGTCTGATATCAGGCACTTAAGGTACAAGCTTATAAGGCTTTCACTGTACAGCTGCAAAGTAAATTGTCCACCAAAATGTTTTTTCTCTAAGTCATGATAGTTAGTATATGTTTTATGTACTAAGCCTGCAGTTTATAGCCTTTTTTCTCCTCTTCTCCTACTGCTGCCTCATACTTACTGCTGGAATTCTTATATGGCCAAAAGGAAAACACATCAGGATGGATTTTCTTCTTGAAGATATAACTGTAGTTTCACAGGAACTTGAGCATCCTTTCAGATTTATGAGTTGAGCACCTCTGACCTGAATTTTAGCTCTGACCTGAATTTTAGCCATTAACAGCTTATTTTTTTTTTCCAAAGATGCAGTGACAAGTTACAGGATCCATCTAAAGATGAACAGAACATCTCTTTGCAGCTGTCCATGTTATTAATGTTATTAATGTTATTAATTATAATGTAATTTTGTTATTAATGACTGAATCCTCACATCTTTCCTCATCAATTTGAAGAAAGAATTCAAAAGAATTCAAAAAGAAGAAAAAAAAAATATAAGGAGAGAAAGAAAATAAGTTTATAATGAAGAATGAATTTCTAGCTGTCCCAGTACACTGACACCACTTTATGTCTGTCCCTTGCACTGCTTTTTGTCTGCAAAAATGCTCAGCAAACAATTCAGGGAAGGCAATTGGCATAGTCCCTAATGAGACAAGATAAAGTGTCCTGTTGTGATGATGACAGCAAATTTACTAAGAGAACTGCAGTTTGACAACTTTGTGAATTGATCCTTGATTTCTTGATTACTTGCTTAATTGTCTGTTACCATCTCTCTTCTGACCCTCTGTATCCCCCTTGCTTTTGTCAGCACTTCAGTAGCTTAGGGACTCCCTGTAGCCCCTCAGATCATGAATACTGGAAGAACAGATTCTGTTTGGGAGATTTTTTTATTTGTGTTTAATTTGTATACTTGGCCTGCTGTTAGGATGGGAATTCACAGATGATTGAGACTGTACAGTTTACTTTGCATCAGGCTAATGAGTCTCAAGAAGAGAATTTCTTAATTTGGCTTATTAGAGGAGGGGGATACTAATTAAAGCACCATCTCAGCAGGTGCTGAGTTCCTTGAGCAGATTTTTAACTCTGGGAAGTGTAATGCTGGGCATATTTGGCACTTGGAAATGTTCTGCCTGCAGCAGATCTCCAGTCAGATAAGGAGTATGAGAGGAGAAGCCTATTTCAGCAAGTGGTACCAGTGATGGCTTTAGCAGGACTTGCATGGAGTGCACAGGAGAGGCTGGACATTTCTCGTGAGGACTGACCTGTGTTCAGTCTGCAAATCACCTTGAGATCTTCCCCCATGAAAAGCAGTGAGAACTTTGCAGTTATATTTATATCTTCAATTCAGCAAATATTGCACTATATCCAATTTAAATCTACTGCTGTGATGTGTAAAGAATCCAGGGGGTCTGGAAAGAGATTTACAGTGGCTAACAAATAGGATATTTGCAAGTTCTCCTGAGTACCTCCTATTGCTGTATAATGATGTGTGAATGTACAAATGGTGGTTAAATATGCTCATAAAATTAAGTGATAAGAAAAAGATTGATTTGACTTGACGCAGCCAAAGTTGATGCCTAAATATATTCCAGGGAGTTGGTTCTTCTACTGGTAGTACTCTGAAGCTTGCTCAGTGCAAGGCATAGGCTATCTGTTTGCTTGCGTTTCCATGTCTATCGTGTCTTCCAAATAATTCTGTTTTATAGGGGGTGAAAAAAGCGAGCTTTAATTTATTTGCTAACTCAGTTCGTGATTTTTACTATATTTGCTGGCAATTAGTTGAAAATAATAAACAAGCTGTTATGGTTATGAAGCTCAGCAGTATAATTAGGTAAGTGATAAGATGGAAAAAAATCAATTATCCTACAAGGGAATTTAAGATTACTGTTGTTCAAGATTCATGGTTATACATCTGACTGATACCACATGACTATCATTCTGAAGGGTTTTTTTTCTTTTTGCACCATTTGAAGTTAGAGTTACAGTATTTTGCCTAGCAACAAAACTCAAAACCAAAAAAAGGTATTGACCCGTGGAGATTTTTTTGTTTTCTTTTCTTTTTCTCCCCCAATTCTTGCTCTTGGTAGCATACTATGCTTGTTTTATTAACCACCTGGGCTTCTCATAAGCATTATCCTTCCATATACAAGAGTATTGATAAGCAGAGGGGAAGAGTTGAGTGTATAAAATAGGTCTAAAGTGTAAATGTGTCATCGAGGATTGAGATGACTTCTGAGCTTGAGCTTTTCTTTATGAGGGGCAACATTTATTTTGAGATAAGACAGCGATAAAGGGTTATAACTTCCTGTTCAACACTGTCGTTCAGAGAAGGGGAGAACTGGCAAATGTCTTCTGTGGAGGGGAGACATGCACAGGTAGTAAATAAGGCATATGTGTGTGTATGGATGGATATGTTTTTGGACTGTCATTGTGTATATGTATATACGGAGTATTTTCCTAATTGAATGGTGTCCTATTTGAAAGTTCATATCTGTTTGCTTAATTCTTTACATACTTTAATCCAAAATTAAGTCAATATCCAGGTCTGTAAAGCCAGCAGATACTCAAGTTCCATGAAGTAGTTAAACATGTGCCTAATTTTGAGCATGTTTTCTTACTGTAGTAAGCTTTTTAATGTGGTAATCAGTAAACCAAAAACTTGTCTTATGATAGTGAAAAAAGCAACTGCTGTTACATATAGAGCTGTATGTCTACCTATTCCCTCCCCATATGTAAAAGCAATGTATCTCTCTTTCTTTTTAAGCTATTTATGAACAGTCATGTGAAGCTTATCGGCACCAAGGGAAGACATCAGGCTTTTTCAACATTGATTCAGATGGAAGTGGACCACTTGGACCGCTCCGTGTTTTTTGCAACATAACAGGTAATGCTCTAACAGTATATGGTGATTCTAATGTTATTAAGGCATCTTACCATTATACTACTAAGAGAACCTCAGGATCATGGATCTTTCAGTAACGGAAAAAGGCAGAACGCTGGTAGCAAGTGAAGTGAGCGTTCAACTCTGAGGGCAGTACATTGAATAGGATCTACATCAAAGAAATTCACCTTTTCCTGCTACTAGAAGAGTTATGATATTTATGTCATGTAAAGGAGACTGCTAATGTATTTTTCACAAAACTCTAACTTTTGTGAGATATCAGTATTTTTTATCCTAAATATCTAGAAACTCTAGAATTCAAATCTTTCTCCAAACTGAAACATTTCTCAGTTGTATCAGAACTCTGGGTGTGGCATTCAGCTGAAATGCTAGAGAAATAGATATATTACACTGGATGTGGACTGTGCACTTTCCAGACTAGTTGGGAAACACTAAAGACAGCTTTAGCTGAAAGTAAAGGGCCTGCTTATGCCTGATCCCTTAAGATAAAAGGGTGCATAGAGAAAGAGTTAATAGATGTGCAAATTCTTGATCAGTATAAAATCAGTAAAAATAAGCAAGTTGTTTTTACATTAAATAGAAAAGTTTTGTTGTTTGTTGTTGTTTTCTCTTGATTTGAGGTTATTTTAAGGACTCCGTAGGGAAAGAGCTCACAGATATCTCAGCTGGAGTTACTTGCCTTAGAACAGGGAGGTCCTTAATGGCAGGAAATAGAGCCTTATCCCAAATGAGACCGAGAAAACCACTACCTAATAAAGTGGGAATTATTACTTCATTGAACTAGCTGTAAGCTCTTCTCTGACTAAGCCAGAGCACATTCCTCATACCTTTGATGTTCTGGAGAACCGACACCTCCCATCTTCCCGGGTACCAGCATGGAGAAGGTGGGATGCTCTTAGAAGGAGGGACTCTGAACTGAAGAGTGTCAGAATGAAAGCTTGGAGAGATGACCTCTTAAAGCTTGCAGTTCTGTAGTTTGAAAATAAGAAGTATTTCAAGTGAAAATCCCTGTCTGACAAATTCTCCCCTCTGATATATGGGTCTGTTTCATATCAAGAACTGTCATACAAAACTATAAGAAGAGATTGTGTGGGTTGTGAGAGATGGGGAAAAAACCCTCTTTGACTTTTTAATTTCAAAATGGAAAGGAAATTTGATAAACTGTGTTCTCTTTGACTTTTTTTGCTTCCTCTGGGTAGATATTGATGAAAGAGTATGTTATTACCTTTTCTAAATTGCTAATTCTGGTTGAATGAATTTGCTACATATTCCCTGTGTACTCAATCCTAAAAACAAAGGACTCAAGATATTTATATTTTTTCTTAATCTCCTTGTACTTAAAGTGTCTCAAATTTTCATTTTGACTTAATTGGGCAATCATTATGTTAATTAAATGCACAGCAGTTAAATATGTTTTTTATTCAAGTGTAACAAATATTTAATACGATATGTCTTCTTTACTGTTGGTGAGTCTCATAAGAATTGAAATAGAGTTTCACCTTTCTGTCTGAATATCCTTCCTTGATCTCCACTATGGGAAATGTGCTCATTTTTATTATTTATTATATAAATATGTGTGATCAAAACATTGTCAGCGCTTTTTATCTCTACAGAAGAAGTAGGATTTTTGACAAGATGCAGAAAGCATCTGCTTTCCTCATGTAAGTTTTATTTGGCAGAAATCCAAAAGACATATACCTGAGGTCTATCTGTAATGAGTTTGTTTTTGACATTTTTATTTTATTTTGGTTACCAGAAAAGTGGTGATGAGGAAAACTGACAGGACCTCCTAACCTCGAAAACTTTCCTTTTTGTAGATGTTTTATTTGGGGTGGAGAAAGTCATTTGTCATAGTCATCCCTATTATTCACATTGTATAAAGGAGGATTGAGGTACAAAGAGAAATTATTATTTTATGGTTATTCAGGGAGCTTGAAGTACAGTTGCTTATACTTGTGTATCATCTAAATTGGTCTGAGGTGTCTTAATCACAAGTTTCTTTTCTCTCTGTAAATGTATCTTACCCTTGCAATACAGGAACTATTATAGTAGTAGATTAATTGTCAAATACTAGGAAAAATAATTCTTAACTTTACATACCTAAGGATGGATTCTGAACTTCCTTTCAAAGGAGAGTTCTTCATAGTTTTCTGAAAGTGTACCAGCACTCAAGGGAAGTAAGAAAGAAAATTATATGTTATATTAGGGAAGAGAGAGGGAAAGATACTTTTGTTGTGCAATGCATAAATCCATAGCATAGGGTAAAATCAGAAAAAAATTGTAGGAAGGCAGCAGCGCTGATCAGGAGTGAAGATAGCTGCTATGCATGAACAGACTAAACAGATTAAAGAGGTGGCTGAGGGGAACTGTCGCTGAAATGCATGAAAATCCTAAGTGACATAAAGAAAACAAATAAAGATTGATTCTTTTTCACAATATAGGAGCTGAGGGACAATTGAATTATCGAGTAGCAGAATTTTGTTGTTTGTTTTGTTCTTCTTGGTGTAGTGCATAATTCAACCTCAAACTTGTTGGCTCAGAATGTCATGGAGGCCATTGTATCAACAGAATGAGAAAAGAAAGAGTAGAAAAACAAACAAAAACTTTTGTCTGGTTTGTTCAGAAAGCACTTGTAAACACGGAGGCTTGGAGGCAACATGCAGCTTAGGTAGTAAGCTGGAAAATGGCTCCAGGAAAGCTCCAAGGCAATATTTTGCCCTCCTTTGCTTTCCTGCTGCTCTCATTCCAAGGTAGGGACTGGCTTCTGGACTACATGAAGCTTTGGTTGTGCTTGAGCTGGCAGGTTTTGTTTGTTTGTTTAATGCAGTTCAAGAACACGTAACCTCTTTATGCCCAAAACACACATACACTGAAGAATTTAGATGTAGAGTAGAAAATTTGGGAAATATACTTTTAAAAGTAGAGGGGCACTGAGCTCATAGCTTCTGGAAACTGCAGTACCTTGAATCTCTGAAAGTTGAGAAAAATCTTTCAGCAGCAATGATTGGCATCATTGGATGTAAGGAACAGTGTTGTTCCTTAAAGTTCAGTTGTATTTAGAGCTGTTTATAATTTTTATCTGTTTAACTGAACAGATAAGGCTCGGATAGGACTAATTATTAACTAGGACAGTTTAACAACTGCTTTCCCAAAAACTGATGTCTCACCATAGGTACCTCATATGTGAGATGGATATGGAAGGGATCAGCATTATAAGTTAATTTATTATCTCCATATTCCTAGTGATTTCTATGCAACCTGTCAACTTCAGAGCCCTGTGGTGAACTGAAATGATGGAAGAGAAGCACAGAATTGCAAGTGTGTGTGTGTATTGAGAGGACTGCTGGACAGTCATACAAAAACGAAGAAGGAGAGAGAAGTAAAAGAAATGGGATTTTAAAAAGTAAAAAGACCAAAAAGGAGAGAAATATAAAGTCAGTTTTCAG
This sequence comes from Rhynchotus rufescens, assembly GCA_032273925.1. Taxonomy (NCBI): domain Eukaryota; kingdom Metazoa; phylum Chordata; class Aves; order Tinamiformes; family Tinamidae; genus Rhynchotus; species Rhynchotus rufescens. Next base: position 29,193 of record JAVCKT010018318.1, on the reverse strand, counting down.
TATGATGATAAATTTAACACTAGTGTTTCACAGGATATCTGTTGGTACCAGAGTGGGTAAATACTCATTGTTCATTGACTGAACATTGAATTGACTGAAAAAGTGACTAAAAAAGTTTAAGTTGACAAAAACCGCGACTGGAGCACTATTAAATTGGTCAAGAATAGAGAAGAGTATATGAGGTACTACAAGTGTCCTTGCCTCAAAGACTGCTTATTGCTAGCATTGTTGCAGTAAGTGTTTAAAAAAGGAGGTATTTAGGAACAGTAAAGTACCTGATTCTATGCAAAGAAAAAGTGAAAATAAACAAATTGTGGTTATTTAGATTATGACGAGCCTCTCTGATAGCAGTGATGTTCTAATATTCTCATTTCCTTACAATAGGAGTCAGTAAACAGTTCAATGACAGAGAAGGACAAGCTGAAAAATAGTAGAAAAACAACACATTATTGAGGTGAAGTTTTCATCACTTTACATGCCCATTAAACACATAACAAAGTAATGTTCACAGGGAAATCCATCAATTATAAATAATGATGGGGGCCGTGAGGATTTGTGTGGGTCCCTGCAGTGTTTATTAATTTAGGATAGTTGTGTTTAGTGCTGTGAGTACACAGCCAGCCTATTTCCAGCCACATGGAAGCAGCCTGCAAGGGGGACCAGGTCTATTGGCCTTTAGGCTCTTCCATCGTGCACAGTGCTCTCAACCTACATGTTCTTGCCTTTGGTGGATAATGGATGTATCCTGTCATGTTTTAGAGCAATAAACAACAACCAGGACTGGGAAAAAATCTTCCTTGTAGGCTCACTTTAAGATATTTAGTGCAATTGAATTAATCTGCACTTGCTACTGAGAAGGCTGGTAATGATCAATATCAGAAAATGGCTAATGGACCATCTGAAACTCTAGTCTGCTAGTCCTTGTATTCTTGGGAGGTTTGTTTCTTTTTCTTTTTTTTTTTTTTTCCTTTCCTTTTTCTTGCTTGGAAGTCTATTGATCTGTCCTGAGTACTACTTAGACACAAATAATGATATTCTCTAGCACAGTGTCTGTACTCAGTCTACATTCATGCACTTGGTTTGCTTCCCTACAATGGAAAATGTTTATAATGACCTTGCCTCACCTCTCTAGTATAAATTTTAGCCATGTTATCTCAAAAACTGTCTTACAGTATACTAAGTAATTCTGTTGCCTAACTGCATCTTTACTGATGCAGTTTTAATGTACAGCCATCAAATCAATAATGCTCAGAAATTGCTATGACAAGATCAATGCTTATTTTTATCTTGGCCAGGTATTTACCCATTCCTCCAAGTGTTTTTGTTTTGTTTTTATCTCCACAGGTGCAGGTCAGGAAAAAAAGTGAGTCCTTATCCCAGGTCTTGCTACTAGTCCAAAATCTATTTTTGCAACTGCCATAATTAAAAAAAAAAAAAAAAGAAGGGGGGGGAAAAAAAGAAGAAACAAAACGTATTTTTCTTTGTTGCAGATCATCTCTGTTTTTGCAGTCTTCTGCCAGAATGCAAATATTGCCTTATTTTTTCTGGTAAAAGAGAAGTAAAGCTTTATTTTCTCTCTCCCAATACTGTACAGAAACTGCTTAAATCACAGATATAATAGGGGATTCTAACAGAAGCAGAAGGAGATTGTCAACCAAAGTGATATTTGCAGTTTCTTTATCAAATTGCCTTTAGCCTTTTTTCTTCATTTAGCTAACAATGATGAAGACTTTTACTGCTCCATAGAGTATACATTCAATGGCACGTTAACAGTCAGGGCTGAATTCAGGAGGATACAAGCTATATGCATAGCTTAAGTGTCTAAATACATTAAATGTCTGAATAGCCCTACTTATAGGAAGAGTTTTGGCCAGCTATTTGAGGGAAATATTGTAGAGCTCAACTTGACATGGCTGAGAAGACCAAGGGATGGTCTGATACATAGTAGAACTGGCCAGGATTCGATCCCCAACCACAGCAAGGATCCCCGTTACATAGGAGGGATCCCCCACTACTGATGCTCACTACATAATCATCAAACTCTTGGTGATACTCTGCTGCCTGGTATCTGTTTTTTTTTTGTTTTTTTTTTTTTCTCCCCTCAGAAATCTGAATTCATCAGCTTATATCACTTTCAAATTCATTTTTCCAGAAGGAATAATAATCTCTCTTTTCTTTTTGTGGCACTTAATAGTAACCTAGAAGTCACCTTGCGATTTAACCGCTGTCACGTTTCTTGTGGACATGTCTGACCCTCACAGGGAGGGGATGTCTGGAATTGCTTAGGCTAAAACAGTAGCAGACAGGCCGAGCAGGAGGTCATACCCTGCACTCTGATTTTATTGCCTGTTCCTCCATCACTGCAGGACCAGAGCTTATGAGGTGAAACTCCTTTGGGTTCTCAAAGCGAACCAGATTTCATGGCTTTGAACTTCTTCAGGAAGGTTTTGGAGTGCTGATCTTTTTATGAATTTGCTTTTCAGCTGGCTGTCTGTAATTTTGATTGACTTCATCGTTGGGGAAAAACAATGAATGGGAATCCTTTGGTAATTATTTAGTACTACTTAGATTAAAGGGGCACCATAAAGATTTGCAATTTATCGCCTCAAACACTGTAGCTCTCCTGGCATGCTCTAGTTCTGACAATTGATATGTTCCTGTTTTGAATTTTCATTAAATATTCCAGAACTTTATAAAATGAAAAGCACCACTTAATGATTCTGTTATGGCAAAGGCACTGAGCTGTCAGCAGCTGCAGTGCTGCTTTCAGTAAGCTCGGCCTGGTGAAATCCTGTACTTCTGATGTGTGATGCAAGAGTGTCAGAAGAGTGTAACAGATATTTTCCTCTAACTTTTACCTCTGATTAAGGGTTACTGCTACTACTGTCATGTTTGTGGTGCTCTGCCACGAGTGCAAAGCTGTGGGTGTCTCAAAATCACTTCAGCTGCCTCAGTTACCAGGGTTGGATGCAGTTGCCTTACAGGCAGGTGTGTCCAATGGTGCAGTGTCAGAAACCTTCAGCCATCCTGCCTGGCCTCCTGCCACGCTCCAGGCGGACTGTAAGGTCCTGTGGGCTCCATTTCTTCTCTTCTAGTCTCACACAGGGGTCTGAGCTATTGGAAGGCATTGAAAATGGCAGAAGATGCAAGCATTGAGGCTACACATCTCACCTTAGAGAAAGAAACCTGTGTGTGAAAGAAATGAACTGCTGTCACCAGCATGAAGAGAGTGATTGCAAAGGAGAAGTATCTCTTTTGCACTAGGAAATAGTTCAGTGGCAGCTTCTCCAGTTTTTGAAGAGGAGTAATTTTGCCTACCTGTAGATATCCTGCATTACAGGACATACAAGAATGGATCATATCAAGCGGGAGGCTGGCAAGTGGTTTGCCATCCCTGGTCTTCAGCACAGCATGGAGGCTGGTCACAGTAGAGACATCTTTCTTGCAGCAACCAGAGGACATATTGCTGATGAGGATGCCCTAAACCTGGGGCTCATGGTGAGGAATCTTCGTGCCTGGAACATGGAGGAAGCTAGGAGCACAGCTTCTTCCTCCATCCTGGGTCACGGGCAGCGTTGCCTGCGTCACTGTAGGGCCAGTGCCTTCCTAATGACACCAGGGAGGGCTTGGTAGTGTCTGAAAGATCCCAGGAAAAATATTCCTTGAAGGCACGAGTGTGTTGTGTGGGGCTGCACATAGGGCTTGGTGGGGGACAGGAGCCCACACAGAATTGTTTCCATGGAAATGCCTTGCAGCGCAGAGACACTTGCTCGAAGTATCGACGGATGAATCAGAAACTAGGAGGCTGATGAGCACAAAGAAAAGCACCACAGCACTGGGTCAGCCAGCAGAGAAGCAAATGAGAGCTAGGGAAAAAGAAGTGGGTAGGTTAGATACAGATGCAGAAAATGCCTGCTTAGAATTAGTGAATTAAAGCTGCTCACTTCTAAGAAATTGTTTTTTCATTCACTTTGAGGAGTGGAAGAGCAGCTAGGTTGAACTGCCACTGCAGCTTAAAACAGTGCAATGCTGAAGGGCTGGAGTCTGCCTTTTGTGTGCTTGCTGCTCCTGTAGCTATAGGTGCAGCTTTCAGGGCGGTGTTTGGCATTCAGTGTAGAGCACCATGAAACAAATGCATTGTATGAGCTCTCAGAGCAATTTTTCTCTCTCTCATGTAGCGTTTACCGTATGTTTGGCTTGTTGGCAATTTAATCAGTCTGAATAATCTTGTTTTGTGACAAACCTCCTAAATCACGGAGGAGTGATGCAGTTTGTATGGCTGAAATGTGTACCACAGAGATATTTCAAGTTGAAGAATAAAAATGAGAATTAGACAATACAGAACTCATTGAAAGACAGTTTTCCAGCTGCTCTAATTTCCCACAATTTAATTTGTGTGCCGTCAAAGGCAACTTGGAGGCTTCCAGCAAGATGATAGAACTATGGGTGAGGCTAAACAGAGTCAGAAATGTGCTGAATGCATTGCAGTCCCATGCTGTAAAAAACATCTCCTAGGACCAAATACAGGCAGCATAATATCCTAGTAAATTGGGCCATTAAATAAAACTGCAAAGTCATAAAGCTGTAGCATTACCCTGAAATTAAAGCATTGTCACCTTTGAATTATGAAACAATTTAACAAGCATTTAGGAAATCTGCTTCTTAAGGCCACATTTAAGTATTCTAGGTTATCGTGGAAGATGTAGCTACACTCTCCCACTGGGTTTGACTGACTTTCAACCTGCGTGTGGTTTGAAATTTTACCAAGCTGAGACAGTAATAAAATAATAAGGTGGAATAATAGAAGGTAAAAATAAACAGTGACCTTTGTCTAGAGAACAGCTTTTTCATTCTCATTGTAAATTCACAAGTGCAAGGAGAGCTCATTAAGGTGAGTAAACAGAGAGGAAAAAACATATAACATGGACAAACATAAAAGGATAATAACCTTTTTGTTGAAATAAAGGAAATAGAGCTTTATCTACCTAGTTTAGGAGCTTCCAGACATTGGAATGACTAGGAGCTACTGACACTCAATTTGTTTTGCACCTATGATTGCAGAATATCACCCTCTAAAACACAATGAAAACAAAAGCAAAAGAAGAAATGTTTTTTTTTCTAAAATATTTCTAAAGTGAAATAGGTACCATGGTTGTAGTCTCATTTTCAAAGACATAAATGTAATCTTTACAGAGGTATGCCAGCACGTTTATATGTGCAAGTCAGAGAGCTAAGCTGCAAACATCTGTTCAGTGCTTTTTCGCAGGGCTGGTCTGTGTGTATGCCCAGACTGGGGCTGTATGATTGCTGTTGTAGGTCCTGGCATATTTCTGAAATACAAGCTCCCAGTGTTGTCAGTAGACTTCAGAGTAAACACTGATTGAGCTGTAGGAGGATAATTCCTTGCCCTCATTCTGAGGCAGACATCTCTATTTTGGGAGCTGCCTTACTTAAAATTTGCACAAGTAAATCTGTGCAAATACTATGGGCTTGTGTAGAAGTTGTCTAAACAAATAGAACAATCAGAATGGAAAATGATTCACTTTGCTGGAAACATGTCACCTTGTTTTTCCGTATACTGCTGGGAAGATGTGAGGTGGAGGATATGGGACTTGAATGAATATGGGACTCTTGTGCTTGAATAAAGCACAAGAGTTTGAGAGTTTTGGAATGAAGGAAGGTTGGGATTATTTTTGTGTTGGTTTCTGATCTGTGGATGTTAAGTGGATGTGGTTTTGGTCGTCTTTTTGAATGGTTCGAGTGTCAGGTTGCTGTAGCAGCGGACTGTTCGAGGATGCTCTGCTGTTCAGCTCTCAGTTATTTCTGCCCTAGTCAGCTGAGAGCTGTAGTGAGCAATATCGGCTCCTAAGCCCTGCTCTAAGGCCAACTGAGAATTAAATCAGTTTTAGCCTCATTTGCTGCATTTAACCCATAGAGTGGTCAATAAAAGCTGAAATGTGGTTACTTTCCAAGTGATTTTGACTTCATCTCAAGTCATGTTTGAGTATGCCTTTGAAAGGAGCATTCTCTATTTTTGTTAAAATATATTCCTTATTTTTCTATTGAGTAATATATAGCTTTGTACATATTACATTGTTCTTCAATATCGCAGTTACCTTGTTGTGAGATGGAAATACTTGTTCTTCTCTTGTGAAGTAGGAAGTAGGAAGATGCATAGATAAAATAGAATGATACCATTAAATAAATATTTCTTCCTTTCCCTTATTCACCATTAACCAACTCTTTTATTGCACATCTGTGGTGTGTTGGGCTTCCTTTCCAGCTGAGCATTTTCTTTCATGCTCCTCTTTGTTTTATTACTTTAAAAGAAAAATAAGAAAAGGAGGTGTAGTTTCTCTGTAGTCTTTCTCCACTAGCTTTTCCACAAGGAAAAGAAAGCATGGCAGTAGATTCTGCCTCCCCAAATGTGTGTTTACTGGTGATTGTGACTGTCATGAGCCAGATGTATGTATTTTCTGAGGAGCTTTGCTGATAGTTATCTTTACCTCAGAGGTAAAATGTAAAAAGACTCCCTGAAGTGACCAGCCAAAGATAATCTAACTAGTAAAAATAATAACCATAATAGATGGGCCATATGCAGATCAGGAAATGACTAAAATAGAACTTAAACTCTTCCTTTCTGCTACTACTTCGCACCTTCACACACCCCTCAAGTGAGACTGAGGACTTGATCTCAAATGATTAAAATTTGCTTTCATTTGTTTTGGACTTGTCAGTACATCATATCCTCCCTGGACAAGCAGGGTCATTTTCTGATAAAAACAATTTGCTGGATGTCTATAGAGCCTGGCCTTTACACTGGCTCAGCTCTACTGGCTGCTTGTTCGGCCTGCCCTTGTTATCTTGCCCACTGCTCCTGCCCCAAAACCAGACAGGAAATGGGCTACCTGCTTGCCTAATTGCTTATAATTGTAGTGGTGTTCCTGTCATTTCAACGTATCATAATGGACAGACAGGTCATGGACTGGGTTGTGTCAGGAAAGTGTGGATTGAGCTTGTGTCAAGATCTGTTTCCTGTGGCCTGAGAAATCCCTCACTCCGCAGGCAAATACAATGAAGGGAATGCAAATGGGGTCCCCCGCATGGAAGAATGTCAAAATTTGTGGCTAACTGCAGATACCGAATCATATGTTGTTCTGCACTATCATCCAAGTAGGATACCACTTGGCTTCTAGTAGAAAAATGTTAGTGCTCAGTGAAATGGATGGTATGATTTCTAACTGAGCAATAAGAGCATATTCTCAATTTGTCTGCCAAGAAGTCTGTTTGTAGTAAGTTGGTATGAGCTCATCAGCTGCAGCCCATCGTTACCTTCGATTACTTGGCTCTAAGGCCAAGATAGGTTTGGAAAAGATGAGCATCATCAACCTAAACCATATTATTAAGTCATTTCTCTTGGGGACAGAGCCAGATGAAATGCATCTAATTTGTTCCCAGTGCCTAAACATCCCCCATGCTTTCCAGGAAGCTTATAGTTTATCTCTGGTTTTGCAGTGTTTGATTCAAGAAGAAACAGCTGTGTGTATTAGAGTGATCTGCAACAGTTCTTCATTGCAGAATGGCCATTTCAGATTACAGGGTCAAGCTGATAGCTGATCCTGTCTCCAGGGCAGTAAAGCTTTAGATGATAGGGTTTTGTGTGTGTTTGTGTGTTTTTGTTGTTGTTTTGGTTTGGTTTTTGTTCCCTGAATTTTGAGAGGTTTTTTTAACTTCCTGTTCAATCATTTTCCTTTTACAGAAGATAAGATATGGACTGAAGTGCAGCACAACAACACGGAACTAACCCGAGTCCGTGGGGCTGGTCCAGGGAAGCCGTATACCATGTCCTTTTACTACAACAGCAGCATGGAGCAGCTTGAAGCCATGATAAGCAATGCAGAGTACTGCGAGCAGGAGGCAGCTTATCACTGCAAAAAGTCCCGTCTCCTCAACAGTCCAAGTAAGTGCCAGTCCCAAACCTTGCCTAGAAAACTACATTGAAGTAGCAGGACAAGAGTAAAAAGGCTTTTACTTCCTCAGACACTGCTGTGCTTCAGGTTTCTCTTGACACCACTGTGGTGCAGTTTCCACTGTGCAAGTTCACACCTGTAAAGGGTCTAACAGCTTTTACAATGGAAAGTACCGTGTGAAAACCTCAAAAGCTTGATTTAGCTCATGTTAGGTGGAAGTTTTTGTTCACCTATGGTTCCTAACTGTTGTTAAGAATAGAAGGCACACAGATGGCTTCAGACCTTCATGGCATTTCTGAACAGGAAGGGTGTAGCATCTTCTGAGTCCACGGTCATAGATATCCTGTTTAAGTGCTTGGTAGTACAGGTGTTCGGGCAAAGCTAATTTTCTTTTTCTGATAGAAGGTGTATTTTTTTTCCATGATATAATGTAGCGGTAGTTTATGTTGTGTTAAAAATATACTTCCAAAGAAATGTATTCAAAACTTGATTGGCTTCAGCAAGATTACTCTTAACTCTGAATATATATGGATCCAGTAATACAATGCCTTTACAGCCACTTTATTTTTAAAACATGTGCCTATTTTTTAATATTAAAAAGTAACAATAGTCTTTTTTAAAATCAAAAGGTAATCCTTGTAAACATGGGGGTTATTTTATGTTAAAAGCAGAGCGTGCTAGCCATGAACTGTTTATATTATTTTTTTTTTTACAGAAATAAACATTAGCATCAGCATATAGTATAGACATAAAGGAGAAAAAGCACCGGATTAACTGCTCATAATCACTGATTGCTTGCTGTTGCAATTTTGTGAGTTATTTGATCAAACACATGTAAAGGTGCATTATGAATAACATTGAGATACATGTGGTACCTGAATAAATCACGAGGCATTTGTTAAGGAGCCACATATTATTTCTTATATTAGCAGTATTACTCCTACTAATAACAATCTGTTCTGAATTGAGAGTGGACTATAAACCATGCAGGTTCAGGGCTTAAGCTACCTACCAAGCGGCAGACTAAGGAAGTGACTAAGGGGCAGTTGCTTCACCAGCGTCTCAGGATTGGAGCAGTGATGCTGGTCCTTGGAGGGACTTGCGGAGTTTCACAGCCCAGTTCCCTGTCTCGCATGGCTGGGTGCCCTGTTACTACTCATCTTAACAGTTGGACAAGCAAGAACTGCACAACTCATAAGTCCTTAATACTCCTGCTGATAAATCAGGAAAGTTACAATCCAGTGATGTGCATGTGAGCAACACTGTCTTATTTTTTTCTTTCTGTTTGTCCCTTATATGATTTATTTATTTAATTACATTGAAATTCATCATCCTGAACTCCCTCAGTAGCCTAAATGTGCAGCCGACGGCTGTCAAGACATGGAATATACTCAAACTGTTTCAGCTCTTAAAAGGTTTAGGGGGTGATTTGTTCTTAGCCAAGTGATAAGCATTTTTAAATAGGCGAAAGGCATCACCACCTTTCCATCAACTCTTATGTAATCTGTTAATTGAGGTGAACTGTTTCTGCATTATAGAAGATTCAAGGGGAGCAATGATGCTGAACACAGTATATATCTTGAAGAGTACAAGCATGAATAACTCTAAGACATTTTGAAGGGCTCACTGCAGAAGGCTCTCATCTATGTTGTTTACACAGAGACACAACTGGAAGGAGTGTGATCTTGGGGTCAGAGCAATAGACCAAAATGAAGACTGATGGATTTTGTTTCGTGATTGGTCTAGGCTTTTGAATGCCCGAATGACTGTTTGCAGTGTTGGAGGAGTATCATAATGTTTAATTATGGTTATGAATGACTTCGGAGATCTTTGTTCAGAAGTCAGCATAAAATGCACATGTATTAGTTGATGACTAAGTTGGATTCATAAGTCAGCAGGAAATATTACATCACCCAATCCATTCTGCCAAATATCACAATTCACTGATACCTTTGGGCTGAGACAGTGGTAGTGCATACCAAACAACAGAAAAACATTTCTCAGAAACATTATCTGATCTTGCAGATCCATAAAAATTTTTGCTTCCTGCAAGGGATCTAATCTAGTTCAGAGCTTCCTCCAGTTTGGGGTTCTCTTCTTTCTTTTTCTGGGGAGATGAAACATATGATTAAGGGATCTCAGCTGATATCACTAAACTGCCAAGTCCTTGCCTTCAGAATCTAAACACTATCTTGTTTCACAGGGAAGCAATAAAGAGATTTTTTCTTTCTTTACCTTTTGCAACTTAGCTCTCCCACAAAGCTGCGTGCTGTTACATAGCAACATTTGCTTTTACAGCTCTGATTTGGCAGGGAATCGTGTGCCCAGGAATAGGGACAGGCATAGCTCTCTAGGCTGTCACAGAGAGAAACCAAAGGAGGTCTGTGGCTTGAAGAAAGGAAAAAAAAAGAAAAGAAGAAAGAAAGAAAAGGGAAAAAAAAAGTCTGTATAAAGGAATTTATCTTTCTGCTCTTTCTACTCTCTCATGCTCTTAATATGTAGGCACATCTCTGGTGGGTATTCAGCATAGTCTCCTCATTGAGTTAAGTTTTACTTGGATTTACATCTGCAGCGTGTCAGACATGCAATCTGGCAGTTGGCGAAGGAGCTTACTCGTCTCCACCTCCTGCCGCCTAGAACAGCCTTATCAGTTCTCACTGTCACGCTATGGCTTAACTGCAAATGTGTCTTTGAAAAGTAAAATTAAATTGCCCTGAACTGCGTTTTTGTATGTCCTTGCCAGCACCTAGATTTCAAGGAGTTTGCAAACATCAGAGTAGATGTCAAAGGAGTAACTCGCTTTTTCATGATGCTGCACAATAGAAACTTTAGATCAGTAATTGGAAGTGTCTTGTAATTTCCCCATCTCTAGTGGAGAGATATTCACATAATGAGAGCAAGTATGACATTGGCATAAATTAGGAAAATCATCCATGCTTTCTGGCATGACTGAAGACTTTACTACAGCTCCTCCTTTGAAGACTGAGGAGTAGTCCACCTGATAAGGACCAACAGAGGCTTGTAGGCCAATAGTAAGGTGGGAAGAAAACTTGGAAGGAAACTCTAAATGCACCTTTTGTGTTCTGTGAAATTGAAATGACATTCAAGCCTCTGGGAATCTAATTTCTGTTCTTTTTGGAACATCTCAGGTAATACACAGGAGAAGAGTATGTGTACAAGGGGAAGAACCTGTGTGCAAATGTGCGTTTATTTACACTGTTAACAGACAAGATGTTTGAAGATATAAAAACACACATTAGCTGAACAAGCCCTCAGCCCTGACTGAATTTGCTCAGGTTTCTAGTAGCAATAGATTCACTGTGACGTGCTCATTGAGGACTTAACACAGTGACGGCTCTGTCAGCAGGATACCTTGCTTTACATTCCTCGGTTGACAGTCTGTCAAGCTCAGTACATTTGTGTAGGCAGGGACTGAGAAAAGATCAGTCCAAGAGCAAAATCAAAGAAATAAGAATCCCTGGCTTGCTTTTCCTTTATTATTCCTTATACTTCTCATTTTCCAGTAGATTTCCTGCACTGTGTCACTTTGAGCGTTATGTCTAATGCCTATGCTAAACTACATCTCCTCTCTGAACTTCTTCCATGTCCCCTTGAGGACCCACGTACTGTAGGACTTGCCCACGGGGACCTCCACCTCCTCTTCATCTCTCCTATCCAGCCCTTTCTCAGTGCAGAGCTGAGCTGTGCACTTTCTCCTACCTAGAGACTCCAGACACATGGGTTTGACCTTGCCAGTGACTCACTGCATTTGTGTTTTACACCTCCATTACCAGGCTGGAGAAGACGACGATGTGCTACCTGGCAGCATGTGGCCTAATTTTTCTGAATTTAGACTGCAGATTAGGCTTAATTCTTGCCTAAGACAGCTTCTTCATGACAATTCAGTGATGTTTCTCTTTGAACTGATTTTCTCAAGCACCACTTTAGTTAGTCTGTGCAATTTAAATAGACTTAAATGAGGTTCACTCTAATAATGTAACATAGAGGTTTGTCAGTGCTGTTTGCATAGGGAGAGATTTAGGAGCCATTTTAAAGGATGCCTCATTGTTAACAACCTGCATTTGATTAAAAAACAGGTGTTGTGAGCAGTAAGAAACCTTCTGCATGGAAAAGTAGCTTTGGCATCTAGCATTCAGGCACCCATGATGATTTCGGACCCTTTACCTCCCTCCCCGTATATGATCCCCTCATGACTGACAGGATAATAAAGCATGCTATGGCTGCCAAGGAAGAAGCAATAAATGAAGGGAGAGAGAAAGGGTGGCATCTCCTTTTGTCCTGTTGTGCTTTTCTAGGTTTGCAGCATTAGCCAAGAGAGCAAGCAACGAGAAAGACTCTGGAAGAAATCCAGGATAATTCTAAGACAGCAGGAAGAAAGTGTGCAGTCTGTCCTTGACACGCAGTTCATATGTCTGTCCGTCTGTCTCAATTTTTTCCTTTTTTTTTTTCTTTTTTTCTTGTATAATGTTCCTTGAAGTCTACAGAGCAGTTCTGGAATTGCACTTTTTTATAAGAGATTTCTTCATGTTTACATGGAGAACTAGTCTGTCAGTTCAAATTGAATAACTATAGTGTGTTTTACTGATGTGGAAAGTACTTCTAATGCACAAGAAGCTTGCACCAAGGATATTAATGAAGACACGTAGGATAAGTAAATGAAGTGTAAACCTAGATGTTAGATTTTTAGCGTGCAGACTGAAAGACCTGAATTTTAATATGTTCTCTGACAGTTTTTCTTGTTTATTTGGGTTTTTTTTTTGTTTTTGTTTTTGTTTTTCTTTGGCATTACTCTAGGCAAGTTATTTGGGTCTAGATTTCAGAAAGACTCAATATTGTTGATTTAAATGTGACTTGCATAAATATTGAAAGTATGATTATTATCTCCACCAAAAGTCAAATGAGAAGGGGCATAAGGAGTGCTCCTGCTTTCTCTTGGAGTATTGTGAGAATTTTTACCTTAAAGTTTGCAATGATTAGAAAGATATACCTCAGGTAAATGCTTTTCTTTAAAATTGATGAGCATGTTTTCAGAGAAGTGTGTTCAGTCTTACTGCATATACTGGCTCGTCAGTCTTGCAGCTTCCGCTTGTTACGATCAATTAGTTGTGCAAAGATACCTCTGCCATCCTTGTATTTTTTTTCCTTCTTTTTTTCCTTTTTTTTTCTTTTTTCTTTTTTAAATGTTTTTCAAGTAGTAGTTGCCTAGGAAAGTTGTCTGTCAGTCAGATGGAAGTAATGAGATCAATGCTGTGAACTGGCACTGAAAGAGAAATATTTGCTTAACATCTATAATCTCTTACATTGAGACTTTTCTTCCCAAAGAGCCTCTGAGGTGGAGTAAAGATGGTGATACCTTTCACTCAACCTTTGCATTGAACCCACGTTCTTATACCACAGTAATGAAGAAATCTTTCATTCAGGGAATTATGCTGTGAATATAAGAGTTTGGAATTGGATAATTTTATGAAATACCCAAGTATGTCAGAACCAAATATGTCCTAATAACACCTCAGACCTGAGACCCGATCATAAAATTATTCATACACCAAATATGAAGGAAACAAATATTCATTTTTTGTGCATCTCAGCTAGCATTTCCTAATCATGAGTAGTGATACTTTTCTCTCTTTTTTTTTTTTTGATTTGCAGTGCTCAGCATCCTGTTAGCAGTGAATAAATAATAACAATTAGAAACAAACAGCTGATCCATTGCTCCTTGTAGTAATGGCCATTAGCTGTGACAGCAACCTGTTCACCATCTGAGGAAGCAGTGCTGTTGCCTGGGCAAAAAAATGTGCCTTCTCCCTCATTAGAGCTGCAGCAAGGAGTGTTTTCTCATCATGCTCCCATTTGTCTGCTTCATTCAGCTGTCCCACTTGGAAGATCATGGGCTCCATTAAAGCCTAACTGTCTTACTGACATGGAAACAATTTTCCCTTCAAATTTGGCCCCATGCATGAAGTGACATTTTCCTATTCTGGAGTTTCGAAGATATGGATCACAGCAGCGTAAGTGCTGCTGTCCTCAGCTGTCCCTGTCTACTCTGATGCTGTGTATGTGAAGTAATGGTAATTTGCCTTTCTATCTACACTTTCTTTGAGTAGAGGAAAGCATTTAGCGTTGTCATCTCTCAGTTTTGTGCAGGTGTTCAGTTCATTTGTCTCCCATTCTTCATCTGTGTGAAAAAGGTTTGTGCAAAACAAGGCTCTTACTGCAAATCAGATGGAGCAAGTGAATAGGGCAGAGCTCTCATGTTCTGATCTTCCTTTAATTGCTCTGATCTCTCCAGGAAGACAGAGGTGTAGTGTGAGTGTGCACAGGAATGAACAATAGAATCATTAGATTATGTGGTATAATCAGGGAAAAAATGTAAGCACATAGAAAAGAGAAGGTAGAGTGAACAAATTGTACTTTAGAGTTACCTTCATGTAAGTCTATCAGCAGGTTCATTTGGGCCTATCAGCATAAGGAATATTTAACATATTCAGACAAGAAAGGAGGGGAAAACTGCAACGTAGCTTAGGCATATCGCCCATCTCAGCCATCCAGGTTTCCTCTCCTTCATCTCCGAAGTGTTGCTGGTATTTGCTTTGCTGCAGCACTTGACTCTAAAGGGAGATGTGCAAGTCTGAACCTGACTTCTATATCAGATGCTCAGATCCCATGCACATGGCCCTGTCTTTCTTGTACATAGATGTTTTGAGAGATGATATACTTCTCTGAGAATTTGTGCAGTGCATTCAGAAAGGGTTATCTCAGACATGATAGTTTGCATCTAGGTATAGGTCTGAATATAGCCATATGCTACAGCGAGGGCTTCCCTGTTTTCTGGCATAGGGAGAGTTTTCCCAGGGTCCCCAGTGATGCTCATTCAGTGCTGGAACTAATTCCACCATTGGCAATATAACTGCTTTTTAGCCCTGGTAGCTAAACAGAGCCCATCACTCCTCCTGCTCCTGTTGCCCTTTATAAAGGGCAAGAGGGGTTTCCATGAAATTATGAAGGAGCACCCATATTTTTGGAGAGGACCCCTTTTATAGTTGGTAGGATCAGGCCTACAGTTGCAGAGTAGGAATAATCTATTTTTACTGTAGCTATCTTAAGGTTATGTGTTCCGACCAGACTAGATGACCAGGTTCTTCCAAGCAGAGATAAGTAGCTGAACTTCCAATTCACTTTAGATACCCAGCTCTGTTGGAACTGATCAAATGTTGTATATTCTCATGCTTCTTCTGCCTTGTGAGCTGCATCCTGTCTAGCCAAGCATCCAAACTGTTTATTCTCTGCTGCTTTCTTTTTTGGTGGTTTAGAACATGTTTTCTTGGCTTATTTTTCCTAAAGCATCATTCAGTGACAAATAAATTCAGCTTTTTTTTTTTTTTTTTTTTTTTTTTTTTTTTTTTTTTTTTTTTTTTTTTTTTTGCCTTCCCTGGTGATTTGTGCATCAGAGTTGAGCTCCTACACAGATTCTGTGATACCTGGTAATGACTGAATGTGCACTGCAAACTTTTCATCATCTTGGTACTACTTTGAAGCTTTTCTACTGTGGAGGTTACTTTCAGGATCAAATTGCTCTGTCAAATGTACTTGAAATTGAACTGTGGTCCATAAGATACTCTGAAGGAATGAACACATGCATGCCTGAATGTTCACAGAGCATTAACTCCTATGTCTTGTTTCTGTGGGTAACCAGGTTGGGATTCATATCTAAAGCCCATTAGATTGGAATGATATATTGGCCTGTTTTTTTTTCCCCTAGAAGGAAATCGTAATTTAGACTAAAACAAGATGCAGATACACATATTTTCTCATTGTGTCATATATAAATATGTCTCTTCAACACATAAACAAAAATATTATCAAAATTTTAATACTAAACTTAATTGAACTCTGTCAGTACCAGTCAGGCTTTTATAGGTCTGTGCATGCTTCCTACTACTGTAGCTGTGCTAGACTTTTTAAAAATCATTTCCTGAGTCATATGCTGCATGTTTCTTTATCCAGGATCTTTATTCCATGTTCTCCTTTCTCTGTCTTTGATTTGCCTAAAAAGTTTAAAATGATATGTCTAATTTACAGCATGTAGTAATTCCAGTATATTAACATTAATAGTGCATGAAAACTGCTCCTAGTAGCTTAGTCTGCAATCAGTAGCCATTTTCTATTCTTCTTTTTGCCCAGACTCTGTCATCTAATGAAACCAAAATGTTGTCAGTGGCACTTGTTGATGGAAAAGGGAAGATGATAATGGTTCCTGGCTGTCCTTTTTCTCAGTTTTCTATTACTGAGCCTAATTCAGGTCTGATGGGTTTGTTTTACTGAAGTATTCAAGCCAATGGTCAGATGTTTTTGAAAATGGAGAGAGATCTGAGAAGTGGTTCTGAAGAAAACGTAACAGCAGTTCCATGATAAGGTTGTCTTAAGCAGGAACTTTTAGCTGCAGATTCAAATGGCCAGTATGATCCTTAAAATTATCTACTGATATGAGTACAGCATGCTGTCTTCTTGAGAAAATAACTGTCTGTGTGCGTGCAGAGATAGGCTACAAAGAAGTGAAGGTTAAATGACAGATTGAGTTAGCCAAGTTCTTCTTGGTCTTCTTCTTGGTCTTGGGACAGGGCATAGGCTTCTTTCTGTTGCTCTTTTCCAAACTGAGTTAGAGTCTTTATGTACTCAAGCTTTTCTTACCTCCCGTTGCCTCGGTGCTTTCAGACAGAGTTGCTCTTTTCTATTTATTTATTTATTTATTTATTCATTCATTCCCGATGAAACTCTTTAGGTGGCCTGAGAGAGTTTAAAAGACTGTTTCCCATAGAACCATCCTCATCGCTGAGTTACAGTGATGGTTTGGTTCCTTGGGCAAGTTGTCTCTTTCTGCAGTAGTGTCTCCTGTTTCAATTGCTTTTGGCTTCCTTGCTGGTTATGAAAAGTTAGTGTAGGAAGTCTGTTTTTCCAGTCTAGGTAGCTGAACTGAGGGGAGTCCCCCAAGCAGCGAGCATTTGCCAGGGCCTGTTTCCAAGTCTTATTTCCAAGAGCCACTAGATCCAAAGCTCTATCTGCTTTCTCGGTCCCTTCCTTCCCAGTGGACACTTACATTCTGGATTCAGGCAGAGCAAATCAGTGTTGCATTTTGTTTACTGTCTCTGTGAGACAGGCAAGGGACAGCAGTCAATCTGCAGAACATTAGAGGTACCTACTTAATAGAGGCAGAATTTTATTGAGTGAATAATTCCATCCTACTGCTGCTGAAGTAATCACCTTATCTACAACCAATGCTTCCAGAGGGAGGAATGTTCTTTCCAAAACACCACCCTGGGCAATTCATTTTACTTCCACACAAAGCTCCAGAATCTGCCTGACCATATTGTACTACAGGTTGTCATGTTTTCAAAGGATGAAATTTATGTTCCATGAAATATGCCATTGCCAAAATTAATAGGTAAATGAACAAAGTGAAACAGACCATTAGACCCATTATAATATTGTAGACATTGGGTTGTGGCACAAAAGCAAAAGCTAATGGGTAAACATAACCGTAATACAGCGATAGGAGCTATCAATATGTAGTACACCACTGTGGAAACAGAGGAAGGCAGTTGACCGTATGAAATATGATTTAGCAGACAGCCCAATTGCAGGTAATCATTCTTAAAACAGTACTTTCCTTGGCTAGGGTATTTTTGTTGAAGGAGAATGATTAATGACATCTATTTTTTCCTATACTACTGGAATTTCATTTCAACTTCACTTTGATAATTTTCATAATCCTTTTTCTTATGTTACCCTGGACAGTAACACTGAGTTTTTTTGTGTTTGAAAAAAATGTTCCTGAGACATGAACAGATTGTTCCTGAATATTCATGCAAACAGGAATTTAGCCAAAGGTCTTCAGTGTAAACATTCACTCTACCACCTTGAAATCTTTTTTGATGTCCTTGTTTTTATTTCTGCTGTAAAACAGTGCTTCATAATTTTAAGTGAATACACAATACCTAATCAAGATAAACAGTTTATCAGCTGAACTGTGTTTGTATAATATGATTTAAAAAGCTCTGAGAATAGCTAAGATAGTCATAACATTCGGCTAATGGGCAGTTCAAGGAAGCTAAGCTGCCATATTGGATGAATCAACTGAAGAAAAATAAAAAGCTCAAAGATATGCAGGATCAACCCCATTGGATTCAGTATACTTCTTTATGCCAACAGAATTGTGAATTATCTCCTTGTATATTGCATCTTATATGAAATTCCTCTTTAGTATAAAAACAAATGACAAACTCTAGCAAACTTGTAAAAATACTCCTATGTAAAGCAGAATAATGAGTAAGTTTGTCCAAAGCTTTGTAATGCAGTATCACCAGTCAAAGGTTAAATGCTTCAGCACTGATGGATTGAAAAAAAACAATGCTATTTTTCTGTAATGGAACAGACAGGAATATCCTGCACAAGTTCAGCAGAGTGGATGGAGAAGCATCTTTAGCCCAGGTTGCTGGGTTGGTCCAGTAGTCCAGTATAAATTAGAACTCCACCTCTGACCATCTCTTGCAGGAGAAAAAAAAATGATGCAGGAGCATCTTCAAATCACTCTGCCATTCTTGAGCTTACCCATGCAGGGACTTTGGCAGTGACTGACTAAAACAGATTCAGAGCTGCTTTATTCTGCTGAAGCGGTTCCAGGAGCAGGGGAGAGAGTTGGGCGCTCAACTGTTGAGCTTTTTTACTCTCAGTAGGTTTTCAGTCCATGCCCACATGACAAAATCAAGTTACTATGGTCTTTGCTGAGCAACATCTTTTGAAGGAATATGTAATAGGATATTGAATCTTAGCAGTCGATTTTGGGTTCAGTGAGGAGACTGAAATGACAAATAGCTAGCTTGGGCAGCAGCCAGCATTACTAATTGCACCCTGTATGGCAGGGCAGCCAAGGGTTTCTCTGCACAGCAAAATAAAGTTGTGCAGAAATAGCTGAGCTGGTTTGGATTATAGAATTGACACAGGTGTTTTAGCATAATTTTCACCAGCACATACTTGCTTTATTTGAGCAATACAGGAATTTGCATAGCTACTGTTGCCTAGTACATTACTTGGGCCTGAGTTTTGACATGACACAGGGTTTTATTGCTGAGAAACACTTTTATTTTTTTCCCCCACACATACAAAAAAAAAAAAGGTTGCAACTAGGTAGCTCTTGTGATTTCAGTCCTCTAAATTCTGCTTCCACTAATCAAGAAAATGCCATCGTACTGTTGTTCCATGCTACTTAATGTGAGACTTTGCTATAATGAGTGTAACCCATGGCAAAACAGTGAAAACTTGAGTGCGCTGAATGGTGAATTACGTGACTAGTTGAGTGATTATATATTGCCTAACCTAATGAAAAGACATTACTTTTAAATAATGGACCACATCATAGATTTAATTATCCCAAGGCAAGGTAGTAGGTGCTTCATGCAGACAAGGTCAATTACTTTATCCAGAAGAGCCTCTTTGAAGTGTATTATGAATAATTCACAGACATAGAAATTAGGTTTGAAAAAGTGTCCTGGCTATAACATGGAGAAAGCATTCAGTTTCTTTCTTAATATATTTAAGATAACACCCAAAGGACAATTATGGCTGCTTAACTGTAAAACTAGTTAAATGACACGAAATGACAATTGCATGGTCACATCCACATTAGCACATTATGCAGAAGAAAGTATAATCATTGTGGCCTGTTCTTATCAGGCCTCAATGAACTGATTTCAAACCACATCTTGGTAGTTTTTACACCTGAGTGTTGAATGAAATTTAATCAAAAATTAGTTCATTTTATTAAACTCTCTCGATAGAGATAAAAAAGGATTATTTCTGTACTAGTGCTGTTTATTTTGTTTGGTCAGATCTTTTAGTTCTCTTTTTCTTCTGGTGTGTAGATTAAGGTACAGAGATATTGAATAATGAGTATCATTTTGGACAGTCTGTGACCAAACTAAAGGTAGAACCAGAACATCTTCCTTTGCATCCTGTGCCATATTCAGAAGATACTATAAGGACTTAATCTGTAAGCTTAAGTCTTATACTAACAGCACTAAATCATGCTGTTTCAAAGACAGTATTGTTCTAATCTAAGCCTAGAGTTAAAGCTACAATAATGACTCTAACTATGGTAACAGAATATATACTCACTTGACATATGGTGACCTTAGGTGTGAATTAGAAGCGCAATAAACCTGAAAGTCTGGGGAATAACATGTGCACTCAGCATATTTTGATTCCATAGGCAAAACAATAACCTTAGCTTTCTCTTTTTGACTTTGCAATAGGTGGTAACAGCCAAGGGAAATCCCTTGGGAGCTGCAGTTTTCTAAGATGCCTGGCAAGAAGATGGCTAATTCATCAGGTGCTTCAGTTTAAGTGTCTAAATGTAATAGTGACATTTCATGGCCTTTGAGTTTACCTGCTTTATTTGCTTGAAAGGCAAAGTTCAGCAGAATTTTAGAGGGTGCTATAGAATGGAGTATCTAATGAGGCATACAGGCGACCTAATCCTGTTTCCATTCAAGTCAATGTCAAGAATCCCATTTAGTTGAGCAGGAGCAAGTCGGGGATCCTTGGCACTTTCTAAAAGGCAGTTTGAATAAAGGGCAATGAAAATTTGACACGATGTCAGTTTATGTAACAAGCTGCTAAAACATGTGATAAAGTTTAAAGCAACCACGAAGAGGCAGGGAAGAACCCTTCTGTTAAAACAAATATAGTGAAAAGCAGAAAATGTGGGAGTTGTGGGTGTTGATATTCTGAATCATTCAGCTTTTCTCCCTGGACCTGTTCTCCAAAAAAAAGTTAAGAATTCCCTTTCCTTTCCCTTCGCACCGTTGTTGGCCTCTACCCCAGTGACTTCTGGGAAGACTTGATAAAGACTAATCTGAGCCTAAGAGACTTACTAGCTGATGTACTTATTTGCATGCATGAATGTGAACAGATGTTTACATGGTAGTGTTAAGTAGGCCAGCTGTTTGAGTCATCTATGTATTTTATTTAAGAGTAAAACTTAACAAAACTTAGCACTTGAAACCTCTAGTAAGAACGTGGAAGAGAAAAGAAGTCCAAATTTAGACAAATACTTTTTTTCCTGTATTTTGGGGGTTGTGTCCTCTACATGCATTAGTCATTCCAGCAGTTTCCTGTATGTCTGAATTTGCAGCGTCATGCAGTTGCATCTTACCTGAATCTCTGGGCATATGCACTTCATCTTCATCAGTTGTAGGTGAGAGAGAAAACCTAAGCAGCACAACCTCAACATCACCAAGTGCAGCATTTGTCTGAGGATGAAGGGAGAGAAAAAAATATATATTGAGGAGAGAAAAATAGTCAATGCTTTACTTTACAAGAGGCTGCATATTGCTGATTGTTCCTGCAATCTGTTTTATAATGAAGCATCCATCAGAGTAATGTTTGCCTTTGCATTTGTTGTGCTCTTCAAATGCAAGAACAAAAAGCATTATCTTTAGGAATGCATTACAGTCATGAATGCATTACATACATTTCTTAATTTGTAACTGCAAATCTGAATGGAAAAATTTCCTTTGTGAAGATGAACACGTGCGTGTAGGTATATGTATAGGAGGAAGAGGTTAGAGGGAGGGGCATTTATATATTTTTAGAAGTGATTTGTCCTTTGAGGATTACTATTGTGTTTTCTCGGAGTCTGGCACTAAAATATCATGGGGGTTCTCGCTCCCTGCTGTCACTAATAGATAGTGCAACCCTCAGTCAGTCCCTGCCAGTAATTTGCTCCTCTGTCTGAGTAAGGGTGGAATGACTTGATCATGTGCATATTAAGAAAAACAAGATTTGTGGCCCCTTGTGGTTGTGCAGGTCTCAGTGTTTTGCAACTTCTCCCTGTTCCAGCCTGCGCCACAGTGCACTTGACTACCACTGAGTTCTTCCTTCTGCTTCAGGAGCACAAAATCATCTCTTGAGCTCAATAATTACCTGTCAGTGACAGTAAAGCAGTGGAGCCTAGCTGGACAGTTCATATTCTGTCCAGTATGGCCCATGAGTTAATGTATGTACACTCATGTATATGTATTGTTCTGTTTGCTACAGTTGTTGGAGAGGTGCATAGGAATCTGAGATCATTTAAATAGCAAAACTAGGAAAATCCATGTGGAAGATGTAAACTCATTGTTAACAGGATGGAGAAAAAGTAACTGCAAATTGATTAAGCTGCTTCACAGAGAAGACAGATTGTTGTCATCTTGACCTTAAAGCCAGTCACGGTATATCTATAGGAGCATCTTCTCAGTACAGTCTTCTATTATTTTTTTCATTTATATTCTCTTGTTTTTCTCCTTACATCTGGCTTGGAGCCAGTTCATTTCATGGTCTTGCCTATATGTATGTTCTGCTACAGCTGCATTTTTCCAAAGTGCCTAATTTCACAGCGCTCCAGCTTTCCTCAGGATGACAAATGATGCCCCTGCTGCTCTGACCAACAGAAGTGTAATTGTAGCCCGAGAAGGGGACAGCAGAACCAATGCAGCGCGAGAGTTTGAGGATATATCCTGAAGTTGAAATGCCTGCATTTGTTTATTGTGGTCAAGTCTCCCATTCTGCCACTTAAGGCATTAGCTGCTGACGTTAACTGTAACATTGAGGAAAGCAGAATTGCTCTGCAGTTGTAAACAGTGTCAGATCAGCAGTTATTTATTTACCATTGCTCTGTGATGTGTTGTAACATGTCAGACTGTAAAGCAGTTTAATGATGAAGTTGCAGTAATGCTTCTAGCATCCCAGAGATACTGGGGTACAACTTGATGAGTTGTTTTGGTAAACAGAGTGGTTTTGTGACTTTGTCCTGTTGCTGTGCGGGGCGTCCAGACTAGTGCCTTTATGACCACTGTAAGTATGACTGAGTGGCATCTTTTGCTAACCAACATGTTTTGGGAGCAGAAAGAAACAATCTTGTTTAAGTGACCCTGTGAGATTTCAATTCAGTAGAAATGTGGCAGAGAAGTAGGAGAAGCTATGAGCATTTTATTTATTTATTTATTTATTTATTATTTTTACTGTATTTGTCCAGGCTGCCTTTTTGGCCCTTGAAGTCTATTGCTCGGTAGTGGAAGGCAGGCAGGACGTTGGGATATTTGGTTGTGATGCTGTCTGCTAGAGCATTTTCAGGCAACAGAAAAGTGTCCCAAAGCAGCTTCTGCATCTCTGCATCTCTTGGTGTTGTGATGAGAACCCCATCCTCTTTAGAGGCCAGCGAGCTTCAGTGTCATTTTCAGTACCTCTCAAACAAGTTTTGTTGTTATCATCTTCCCTTCCATGGACTCTTCCAGGGAACTCTGAAGCTCTGCCATAGGACGACCTCATTGACACCTGTAATTGACTTTCAACAGGAGCATAACAGGAATGAGAGGTCAAAAGAACCTTTTGTCTCCATGCAGGTTCTTTTCATACTACTGCTGAACATAAATATCTCTTTTTCCAAGCCTTAGTTTCTGGTGCACCCACACTAAGCCAAGATAGCACCAACCCTTTACTACCTCCTTATTATAGCAGTGGCAGGGTGGAACCAAACATTGTTGCCTTGGGACAGAGTCAGCGTTTTCTCATTGTCCTCACAATGCTCTGACTTTGTTTTAAAGCTCCCTCTGGTCATTTGTCTTGACTATCCCGCACTAGCATGGGCAGGACATATCCATTCACAACATTAATTCTGTACATATTTGAATAATTCTGTGAATAGCTAAATCACCCCCAGGAACATACTGGTCAGAAGAGGACCAAGTAAAAGGAGCAATGCCAAAGCTCAAAGCAGTGTAACAACAAGGGCTTCTGAAATGTGGCACCAGTTTGCTGATTCTTGCTGTGATGCAGTTTAAATCTCTTGACCTCCAAAGTTTGTAGCAAATCCTTTCTCTTTTCTAGCTTTTGTCTAGGCTCTTGATTAGTATAAGACTGGAAAATGCACCTAGATTGTTCACTGTAGCCTTTCCAGGGTGTTGAGTTCATTTTTTTTTTTTTTTACAATACTTGCCTTTTAGAGTACAGCAAACATATTGCAAGCTGTGCACAGCTGTTTATTATAAATCTAAATCTAAATAAACAGTTATTTTTTTAGCAGTGTTTTTTTGTATATATAAAGCTGCATGGGGAACAATACCAGATTTCCCTCCTACCAAAGATGCTTATTTGCTTAAATTGATGTTACAATAAGTGTCTTTTTTCCAAAGGATTCTTTCCAAAGCAGAAGCAGCATGACAATAATATAAGTACTATCATCACTTTTAAGAAAATGCTCTGATTTATTTAATTAGGAATTGTACCCTCAAAAAGGTTAACAATAATAATATAATAGCAGTGTTATTAGCTCTTCTAAATTATGTTCTATTAATTGGAAATGGTTTTCCATTTTTGTTACCATTCAGAAATTCAACATATTTGTTGATATATTCTGATTTCTTCAAGATCAGTCAAAGCCATGAAAGTCAGCAGTTGTCAGACATTTACAGGAATCAGTTTGTGTTTACAGTCCAAAAAAGAGACTCTGTGGAAATGACATTGTCTCAATGACTTTCTGATCAGATTCACACTGTGTAAGTAGATGATATTCTCTGTTAACCTTTTGGTATCAACATGGGAACCGAAATACAAGGTGCTTTCTTGTTGTTTTATGAATCAATACCACTAGTAAGGATTCTCTATGCCCCAATCTAGTTTCTATTATTCCTATAGGCTGTCTCCACAAATACATGGGGAATAAAATTAACCTACTTTTTGTGGGGAGTAATCAAACTAGAAAACACCAAATTTCAGTCACCAGTGATTGTCTTAGTGCAATGTTAGCAGAAGAAGAAAAGAAGTAATAAGAAAGATATTTTTATCATTGTTAATGTTGGAAGTTAGAACTGCATATATAGGAAACAGTTCAGTTGAGTAAAGTAATTCCATTTTTACTCAGTCATTTTCCAAAATAAGTTACGGGAGAGAACACTAAGTCTTAATTATATGTGATCCCTCAATATTGCATTGCATTCTCACAAGAACTGGAATGTTATGGTCCAGTTTTATCTTCTGTGATTTTTTTAGTAATACATTAACCAACACAAGCTATTGTTTATTTACTGTCAGTGATTATTTTTGCGGTTATGGAGAAGAACTGCTTAAGAATGAAGAACCATTGGCTTGGGCTTTTTATTGACACATGACAGGTGATATGCTTGAAAATGCTTGTCCTCGTACAAGAGCCTATGAATGAAGACTCAGGAATTCAGTGAGCAATGCAAGGGCAAAAAATGATGGCATCATGTTATATCCCTGTTCTTTCTGGCTAAGAATATAGGGAGAAAAAAAACTCCAAAATTCTCCCAGTGAACAGGACCTGATCCTCTGGTGGCCCAGGCAAGGTCCTGATGGAGTCTGATGTAGTTTATTTGTGTTTATTATTGGTTCTTCTTATCTCCAAGGCACTAAAGAGGATGATGTGAGGGCAGATCTTGTACCAACACAGAGTTGTATGTGGCAAGATGTGTGTTGTTATTGGCCTATCTTTTAAGATAATGCAAGATCTGCTGATTTGAATTTGCTTGGAGATACAGGCTAAATGGAGAATATAGGACAGGAAAAGGGGAATGAAGAAGAGAAAAGAAAAGAAAAGAAAAGAAGCAAAGGAAACAGACATGAAGTGAGGCTGAACTGAAATGTGGAAGATAAGAGACAAGGTAAAATGCTGTGTTTCAAAAAGACAGTGATCTCCATGTCCCTGTGAGCTGAATCTCTGCATTTTTGTTTGTAATGTGTTTATGTGTTGTTTTTTCTTCCTAACCTGCATGCCTAATGCTCTTTCCATATTTGCTCTTGCTAGCTGGGTTCCCACTTGAATCTTTCAATTATCTTGTCATTTGGCCAGGAGTTTATTGAGAAAACAGCCTCGCCTGAACTGGCAAAGGAAAATGCAAATATTCACAATATTTTCAGTCATCCTTGGCCTCCAGTAGAGGTGTTCGGCAGGCATAAGATTTTAGTCTGCATGTAGATTCAATCTGCTTCAGCATATAAAAGTCCTTGGGTGTAAATTCTTTGCTACAATCGCCCATGTCTGTCTCCAAAATGATGATGATTTTTGCTTTTGCTGAAGTGCTATAAGATTAGGATGTTACAACTCTCTCATTGCATCTCATCAGTTCTGCTCATCAGCCTTCTCTTAGATTTAGAAGAATGAAAGGTCTCTTGTTTGTTCACCTTCTTTCTGGCCATTCTAGCCTGAGGTTATGTTATATTAACAGCTCCAGGAAGAGCAGCACGCACTGTGTTAGCAGGTGCTCTGGAGAAAGGTGCAGTTCTCTGTTCTCAGAAATAGATCTGCAGATAAATGCTCTGCACTTAATGTTTTTTGTTTTCTTTTTTTAAAGTGATTTCTTCAACCTGGGACTCTGTATGGCAGCACATTGGCAGCAAAACTGAATAATGAGAAAGAAACTGTCAGCAAACTACAGCTGTGTTTTTATTTTTTCCTTGTTTTAACAACATACAACAAAATAACTTTAAAATTAGGAACAGATGCTCTGGCTATTGCATTAAATAACGTTTGCTTGGGAATGGTTCCTGGAATTAGTCAAAGTATAACATTCATGTTTTAAATCAAGATTACAGAATCTGGCCAGAAACTGGTATTAATTTCGGTGAGAATCTTAAATATATTGTCTAACAGTATTGCTGCTCAGTACAGAGTAATTACATATTAACTATTGAATATGGAATAGTCCCTTTATTTTCTCACAATCTTGACCAAAGTTGCTGCAAGTATTTCTCTTTTATTGACCAAAGACAGAAAGAAAAGAGGACTGGAGAAAGAACTAGAAGTTGGTTAGACTGCAATTTAATTTCTAAAAGTTCTCATAAAAAAGAAGAAATGTCATGATTAAAATGGGAGAGGAGGATCATGGTAGAGACTTGAAAAGAAAAAGAAATATTTTTGAATCACATTTTTCCCTTCTTTTCATTCTTTTATCCTTTTCTCCAATTTTTCAAGAGCTAAAGGATTATCTGAAAGCAAAATTTGTCCTCTTGATTCAGAACTCTGGTTGACAGTATCATATATATATATATAAAAATGTAAATATGTATAAAAAATACTGTCTGCTAACTGCCATTATTTTCCTGAATGTTTCACATAACATTCAAGATATCAGGTGAGCTATTTGTAAAATTTGATATTACTGATATCAAATGTGGTTAGTACAGATATTATTTTATCTTTCTTTTTACAGATAGTTTTTATCTTTGAACAGCAGTGAATAATTGCCTTTGATTCCTTTATCCAATTCTACAATCAATATTTTTCCAGTTTTCCTTGTCTCGATATGCACAGCTTTCTATTTAAAAGAAAATAGCGTAGATTTAATCTGCCCTTTTATCAGTAAGATATATATTTGTGTGTATATTTGAATATGCATGGAACAAATTCAATTCTAGGCTTAGCTCAGTTTGAGAAAAAATTATGAATGCAGCTGCCAAGATAGTGTTGTTTCAATGCAGTATGTTTTTCAACAGAAAACTGCAAGTAAATTGACTTTCTGAATTGTGGTGGAAGAGACCTTTAATTAACTTGTTTCAGTAACTCAGGCACCCCAGAAGGTTTGTCTGTGTTGAGTGTATGCAGTTACTGGAGATAGATTTTAGATTTATATAGCAGAGGAGTTTAACATGGGATTCAGTTCATCCTGTTAGTATTTCTATCATTAGATTTTGTTTGAAGCAATATCAAGAGCCACCTGGCAAATTATGCAAACAAATCTTCACGAAATAGTCTAAATAAAACATTGTTAAAATGCTGGGCTTTGGTTTAGTTCATGTTGTTGAAACATTAGAATACTAAGAGTGCTTGTCTATCTAACAGCAAGCTGACTCTGTGGAAGTTACTCTGGATTTATAAACACAATAATTGATTTGTAAATGCTTATGGAATATGCTGCTTCTCCATTCTAGCTCATTTTCTCCAGCTTCTGGCCTGTACAATTATCCCTTTGGGTATAATTTGTACAATTTAAAATGTGAGCAGGCATAAAACCTCTAAAAATAACTTTCTAGCAATATCTATACCTTCTAAAACATGAAAACTGGTGAGAACAATCAAGGATTTAAAAGGGAGATTTATGAGGACAGATCTTTCTCATAAGCTGGTAGAGGGATGCTGGATACACATTATGCCTTTGCCTCAACCAAAAGTGACAGATATACATTGAACATCATGTTCAAGATGAGGTGAACATCATCTCAAGACCCACCTCCTTCTAAGGATCATTGGAAGCAACTTCCATGTGTCCCACTGCTTGCTTTGTAGCCTTCAATCTCTATGCTCATGAACTATACGGTCTCTTTCAGCCTCACTTTTGCTAAACCATATTTCATAGAGAGTACTAATAATGAGCAGTTCAGTTAAGCACATGGGTAGAGCAAATATCAGAAATCAGCTCAGGAGTTGACATCCAAAAGGAGCTTATTCTGAATGCTTTGCAGGAAGGTGGAAAACCCTCTGTCAATCTTTGTCAATGTTCTACAACTGAAATTGGCTTTTCAATATCTCATTCAGACAGTCAGATATATTTGATCAGTAACTGTTGAATAGATTAGTAGACCACAGAGGACCAGACTGTAGAGACAGGTAGAGAAATGGTCAAGATGGTTGATGATAAGTCTTCTTATTCTTTCTTTTCAGCAGCTCAGTGCCAGCCTTAGCTTCCACAGCACTGTTAACAGGCAGAGAGCTTGCTTTGATACAAAATACTGTCTCCTAACTCATTTCTTCTATTGAGAATTTTATCAAATTATGGTAAAAATAACAATATAAATGTCACAGCTCTCTGTAGAAGCTTCAGAGCAGCAGCATCTCAGAAGGGTTTATTGTTACGGTGCTCTACACAAAGTGTAAAATGCCTTTTTTGAGGATTTTGTCATCAAAATTTAAACCTTACCAAGGTCACTTGACCAATATGAGGAGAAATAGGTTGGAAGAAACTGTTCTCAATTTTTTGTAACTGGGGGATTCCCTCACTAGGGGCTTGTTTCTTTTGCTTTTTGGGGGATTTTTCCTCTTTTCTCCTTCAGAACTACAGCACTGTGTACAGAAGCAATTATAGCAAGTTGAAGTGAATTTCGTGCCAGTTCCAACCAGGGAAAAAAAAAAAAAAAAAAAAAAAAAAATGGTAATTTT
>JAVCKT010018317.1:9309-19577 GCA_032273925.1 Rhynchotus rufescens | reverse complement strand
CCACAGCCTCCCTGGGCAGCCTGTGCCAGGGCTCTGGCACCCTCACAGGAAAGAAGTTCCTCCTCACATGGAGATGGGACTTTTCTGTGTTTTAACTTACACCCATTGCCCTTTGTCCTGTTGCCGGTCACCACTGAGAAGAGCTTGGCCCCTTCCTCCCTACATTCCTCCTTCATGTACATTCATCCTTTCTCAGCCGTCTCTTCTCCAAGCTGAACAGGCCCAACTCACTCAGCCATGATCCCCACAGACGCAGGCGCCGTGTGCGGGGCGCCCGCTTGCCACTCGCTCCCTCCAAGAGCCGCCGGTGCTCCCAGCACCGCTCGGCCTTTCCCTTTCTCCCCTCCGCGATGCCGGCTGGTTCTGCCCGGCGCTTGTGGCAACCTCACGCCAGCACGTAAATACACCCGAGACCTTCCCACGTGCCCAGTGCGCCACAAGGCTCCTGCCAAACTCCCCGCCTCACAGGCCCAAGCGTTTCGCTCCCGCCACTACCCCTCCTCATTCGCAGAGGCCCCTTCCTTCATTTTTTGTCTCTAAAGGCTCTGATCATCCTCACTCTAGAAATGGGAGACTTTTCCATGAAATTATTCCAAAAATGCGCCTCTCTTCCCTTTTCCGTCAATGTGCATGCGTGACACGACATGCTCTGCAAGTAAATCTAGCGTCAGTGACAGGGATACTCACAGAAACACACGCCTGCACGCCCGAATGGAAATGTGTGGATGCGGATGTATACTGCGCAATTTCCCTCATCTACTATTGTAACTAACTCCTAGAAAGATTTCTCAAAAAGCAATAAACTAACCAGACACTCACAAAAACTATTGGTGATCAAAGCAGAATTCTTAAAAGTAATTGCAAAAGGATTTGTTGAGTAATTCAAAAAAAAAAAAAAAAAAAAAAAAGCAACAAGATTGATTGTCAGATGACGACCTGATTGTGGGAAGAGGCACTTAATTCATTGCCAGAGTGACTCACGGGGAATTACTTGCATAACTCCACTTGCAGAAATCCCTACTCTGCAAAAGTGTGCACACGTTAAATGGGCCAAGGCATCTTGCGGTCCAGATTCCCGGCCTTGGTCTCCTTGCTGGTACAGAATGAACCAAAATTCATTCATTCATCTCTCAGCTTGGAAGAAGGAAGAGAAATTCTCTCTTTTTTTTCGGCAATGCTTTCAAGAAAATGTTCTACATTGTTCCATTGCCATATTCATGCATTTATGTTACAAAAAAAGCTGGGCCTGCAACCCTGAGGAGCAAACTTTAATTAACAACAAAATTTTGACTGCTAAATTTGAGGCTTTACTTCCCCTTCAATATAATGTAATGCCCTCATAGGTAATTGTTGTCCTTTTCTGCAAAATACTCTATATAGCAGTCTATAGACTGTTGACCAATATGAGCATTAGAAAGGCTTGCTTTCTTCAGGTTACTCTTAGGTTAAATCAATTCCTCTTTGCAATTGGTGGCTGAACTGTGAGATAAAAGATCTACTGCAATTAATCTATTTTCTCAGGCTTAATTTCACATAATGTACAAGAAAGGCTCAAAACTCCACACAAGAAAACATTAAGCCGTAGCTCCCTTGCAAGCCTCACGTGCCTGCCATGATCCAAAGGCCGTGATCAGACCTGCTCCTCCTGCACTAGCTCTGAGAAGACCTGGGTGCTTCAGGATCTGGGGTCTTGGCGTGAGAGCAGCAGTGAACACAAGCCAACCCATTCCACAGCCTGGCGCAATTGCAGCCGAGAAGAAAGAAGGGAGCTTCCCTGAAGCACGAGTCCTTTGTTCCTCCTGCTAGTTAAGAAGTCCCAACCCAAAGGCCCTGTGTTTTTGATGTCCCGGTGTGGCACTACGTTGATACCGCTCTAACTCCACTGCTCTAAGTTTGGAGCCCTGGTTTGTACGTGAGATCCACGCTGGCTCTGCAGGCAGTTCAGAGAGCACATCTTGGGCCTGCTGTTCACCGGCCGCTCTCTTTTGGACAAGCAAAGAGGTCCCCCTCACCCCACCTAACCCGAGATGTGCTGGGGTGGACGGGGCAGCGCAGAGACTGGGTAAGTTCTGCACTGCGCCCATGGCCAAGCTTAGCCCCCTTACAAGCCCATTGAGACAGAGACACTTCAGCTGTAAGGATAAGGAGGAATTCTGGTAGAAAGGCAAGAAAATACAACAGGTATTTGAGTACCATGCATTGCACAAGGACAGGTGACAATTTAGGCTGCATCAGTTTTGGAGCTTGCTGACCTGCGGCTGCTGCTACAGGCAACTTGCATTTAAAACTCTACACCACACCAACAGAGCTAAGAGTTACGGACAGACTGCAGACCCAGCAGCAGCCCTGAGCAGTTTTCAGAAATGAGCAGGTTACAATGTCTTGTTAAAGGAAATAACGAGTTCATTAGATAAAGAAGTACGGATAGGAGAGAGGGGACATTGTGTTTTGGAGTTGTCCTGTTGCCCATTTCACCCGTGTCCACTAACCTTCCTCCTTTGGCCTTCCCAGCCCACCTAAACTTTGTAGCTTTTTGAGGTAGAGATTCTGTTCTGACTCGGTTCTTTTGCAATTCCAGTTTATTTATTTATTTCAAGTTTTGGAAAACCTGTCTGAGCTGCTTTCTAGCCATCGTCACGGAGTCAAAAAGCTTGAAAATGTGATCTGTGAACATCTCTAAAACCAGCAGGCCGGTAAAAGCAGGCTAAGATGTACTACTCTTACTGTTCTGTTCTATAGCTCAAAGGAAGGATTTTCCACCCCTGAAGTTGGCTCCGCCACAGAAGAAAAGGGTGTTCGGAGCCTGCAAGCACGACCTATGGGTGGGCAGTGCACCTGCCTTCCGCTGCCGTTGGAATAACGACACAGGCCCGGACACTTGTGAGAAACGCGTTTTATTGTATGACAGTTGTCATGTGAACGCCAACAAAAGAGATCATTCCGCAGCGGGAACAAAATCAAATTACCATACAAATGCCAAACAAAACAAAACAGAACAAAAACGGAGTTAAAATGATGAGAAAGTAGTGCCATGTTACACAGTGTAAAACATATACATAAAGCCACATTCCTCTGCTGAAGTGGCAGAAGGTCATTGCTGTTAAAGGAAGTAACCAATCTTATTTTTTCTCTTTTTTTCCTCAAAAAAAAAAGCAGACATACTGAGAAATTTTAAAAGGTCAGAATAACATGAAGAGCTGCATTGGCAGGAAGGTTTCTATACCATTTGGGTCTTTTGTCTCCCACTAATGCCTTAATTTTATTTTAAACATACTGGGGAGAACTTTTCAAGAAACAGTCAACAACAAGTTTACTGACCCTGGTCAGAAGAACAGCCTGTCTCTTCCAAAGAGCAGTGTAAACAGTATTGCAGAAGACTAAAAACTACCTGGCAAATAAGCCTTGGTTCAACTCACCAAACCAAATTTTGCTCGCAGAACAAGCAAGACATCAAATAACCTATTCTTGAGAACTTTGTTGGTTTTGACTCTGTCAGTCTCTTGATGAGAAGTGGAGCAAAGATGCAACAAATGTAACGTCTGGTACAAATCTGGAGATCAAAAGCAGAGGCTGTGCCTCATCTCTTACCAAAAAAACAACAGTTCTGTAACTGATAATTTTTAGAATTACTGTATAAAATAATATATATATATATATTAGAAAGAAACTCCAGAATACTTTAAGGCATCTGGCGGTGAAATCTTTTAAAGGTGCTAATAACTCAGAAGACCGAGTTCTTTTTCCAAGATTCCCATGATGGAATGTAACCAGTTTTGCTATTTCTGAATAAAGCATGAAGTTTTTTTGTTTTTGTTTTTGTTTTTTTTTTCCAGAATGGAAGTTTAAAACTACTTGAAGTTTTCCTTACAAGGATATACAAAACACATTGCCAGAAGGATAGTTTGTACATTCAACAAATGAAGGCATTTGCTAAAGAAAGGCCTTTCTTATACCTGATTTGAGTCTTCCCATTCAGGTGCATTGCACCTTCCCCCTCAGGTGAAATTAAATGGGTCAATCTTAACAAACTGCTAAACAAAACAAATATCAGCAAAAGCAACAATAAAAAATGCCCTGAATAAAGATTTCCTGTTTAAAGTATTTCTGTTATTTGCATTTAGCTAAAAAGATGGATAAAAAGTCAATGACCAGTATGAACGACTTGCTATCAGTTGCTCTATTGAAGCAATGTATGGGTTAATTTTTTTAAATTTATTTTATTTTCTTTTTTTACATTGATATTTGATACACAGAGCTAGTAATGTCCTGTCAAAATATGTGAAGAAGCAGAATCAGCATTTTCAGAGATTCCTAACATTTTTGTGCATATTCAAAACGCTCGAGTATCAAATTAATTCTACCTTATAGATAGACAGCTAGATCTGTCAGGGTCTCACGCCAGCAGCTTGGCAGCAGCCAGCATCTTGGAGCTGGGCTCTGGAATACAGCTTACCAGAGACTCATGCAGTGCTGAAATGTATTAAAACTGTAATTATAACCTTGTTTCACACACGTATTTCTCATTGATTTTGATTAAAACAAAAGCAAAGCCTTCAAGATACATGGCCGAGAGAACGCACTCTTAAGAGTTTCTGAAAGTCCTGATACCTGGTACTTTTTCTCTTGTTAAGAACAAACTACTGAGAAAAGGAACGGGCTCCTACAAGTTAGCCCTCGTGTCCAACAGGCTGCGACTCTGTGGCTACGTCCCAGCTGGCCGGTAAAAAGGGCAACCGCAGACAGGCTGCGGCACCGGCCCCACAGCCCGTGCGCGCTGCCAGGGGCAGCTCTCTGCCCGGCCCTGCTTTGGGGGCTCCAGCGGGGTCTCTGCGACGAGCCCTGGGCAGAGCCGGGGGCCCTCGGAAGGGCCGCGCCAGCTCCCGCCTCCTTCACCTCCTTCGTGCCCCGCAGCGGCGCGCCGGGTGGCCTGGCACCCTGCAGCACTTGGTCACGTACCTCTGCCGCACGGGCATCGCTCTGCTGAGCCTTATCCCTACTGCAGACACCAGGAGCTCCAAAAGTTACGAAAAAATCAAACCCCAAACACAACAGACCCAAGCAGACAGCATAACAACTGTGAATGAGGCCACAGGGGCCCACGGGCAGGCCAGGTAACGGGCCGGGTGATGTGGGATGGGGACCTGGTGGCGAGCGCGAGAGCCGAGGAGCCAGGAGCACTGCTTGTACGGGCCAACCTGAGCCATTTGCTCCGGGGACAGGAACGTGTCCCTAACCCTCGTCTATGTAGCACCAGGCTTGGCACAGGGCTCGTGCTCTGCATCACTCTGTGAAGTTCAGTTCCACCAAGCTCCACGGCACGGGCTACAGCACAAGGAGCTACGCACCAGAGAGAAAGTGTCAGAACCTGCCAGAACAAAACAAAACAAACAAAAAAGACCTGGATAGTGACAGTACAGTTCATTTGGTAACATTCTGCTAACAGCACTAGAGATTGTTACCAGGCTGTGTGCTGCGCAGGGCAGCAAAGAAGGCAGGAGAGCAGAGGGGGGTCCTTGTGGCTCCCCAAACCTCCACGAGCTGCATCCCTGCTCCAAGCCCTACAGCATCCAGGCCACTCCTCGAACTGCAGGGCACCAGGAGGAACCCCGCAAGAGGAGGTAACCTCCCTCCCGGCATTTCCCAGCAGGACCCTGAGCCGGGCCGCAGGAAAGCTGCTGCCTGAGGGAAAAGCAGCGCCGGCCTCTCGCTCCTGGACTGGGCTCTGCGCAGGACGAGAACCTGCCTGGTCAGCCCTCAGGCCGAGGCACTGGGCTGGGCCTCAGGTTACTTCCTGACAAGGAGAGAGCAGCTTTGTATTGGAGATACCCATTTGTCAGGAGAACTGCCTGGAATGAGAAGCAGTTGGGTTTGCTTTGGTTTTAGACCACTTTGGTTTTTTTCACTGAGAAACAGTATTTACCTTACAGCAGTGCAAGTGAGGTCTACAAAACCTTCTGAAGAGCACAGCATTTTCTGTGTCCTGCAGAGACCTGTTACTTTCTAGTCTCTCCTGTGCCACTTCAACAGCAAGATTTATTCTGCGCGCGACCTCAAAGAGGAAGTATCTCACTAAACATGAAAAAAAAACCCTGAAGCAGCATAGCACCTGCTTGATTTTTTTAAGCATGGGAATAGTGTCTTTACATGGAGGTGCTTTGCTGAATCAGGACATACCAACCCAACAGAGACTCTCTCTCCCACTGCATTCTTGTCACTATCAGCAACAGCCACTGGAAACCACAGCTCGAACCTTCCTCCCTCTTTCGGCAGGATGGCAACTTCAAACTGCTCGAGTTCAAGAGAACTCCTGATGCAAAATTCATTTTAAATAAACTAAGGTGAAATATTTGTAAAGTATCTTTAATGAATTTGTTGTGTACCCTGCAGTTAGAGCTTTGGCTTGAAGGCACAAATATTAAGGCACAATAAATGCAAATAATGTATACGTTTCAATGTGTTGTGCTGAAGATAACTTTGTACTACATGGTATTTAGGTATAATGACATGTCATTCAAACGTTTCCTCAAGTTATTTTAATACTCTTTTCTTTGATAACCTGGATAAAAAAAAAGGAATGTATGTTAAATTATTTAAATATTTCCTCAGTGCAAATGTAGTAATTTTCTTCTAAAGTACAGAAGACTGATAATGATTTTTCAGCATTTGGATTTCTGAAAAAAAAAAAAAAAAGTAATATTTACATTCATCTCGGACAGCATTATTTCACTTATTTATCAAAAAATAAGTATATAGTACTTTTTGCTATCAAAAAGAAAAGTTGCTTTTTTTTTTTTTGGCTTGTTCAGTTCTTGTTTCTACCAACCTGCCTGTTTAATGCAGGCAACTGCATTAAACCACTTGTGCACTACCAAATCTGCTGTTTAGGTCTAGTTATTGCGTTAAAGTGACACCAAACAAATCTGCTTTTTGCTTGCTCTGCAACTATTTCCAAAGGAGAAAAAGGACACATCTCAATGCTTTTAAGAAGCTCCAAAAATGCAGCCTAGATCTGTTAGGTGTCCTGCACCTGCTTAAATAAGAGAGATCTCTACCACGTAACTTCCAAATAAAAACTTAGTTCGCCTAATCTCCTCAGCAATAAAAACATACTTAGTTGTGAAGGAAAACATGTATTGCACTGAAATTAAAGAAACAGGCACAGAAAAAAAAATAACACAAATATTTCTTCTCTGTATTAAATAGAAAGGATGTCCAGTGCAAAGAATCGCCCCCCTACTCTTGCTCATGGCCAGTCACTGAGTTTGGATAGTCTCAGGTTTCCATTCTCCGGGAAGCAGCTGTGGGAATCACAGTGCAGTTTCGGTGATCCACACTCCCGAGGAAGGATCCAAGGAGCCGTCCGTGGCAAGCTGCCCATTCTGAACAACTTCGGGATAGTTCTTACTGAAGTAAACCTAGGACAAACGTTACATTCGGTGAGCAATTCAAGATTAACTGCACCTTAAGCCTTTAGTTTCAGATAAAATGCCTGGAGATTAATACAGCAGGGGTATATTCATTTTGATAAGGAAAGAAAGCAGGAACTTTGGATCAGTGGCATTCAGTGTCACTGAAAAATTAGTAAAATTACAGTGTGATCTTAGATTACAACAGAGTCTGAGAAATAAACACGCAATCTGGAGATCCACTCAAATCCTGGTAATTCAGATAAACAGATATATGTTATCACTTTACATTAAGCTGATAAGTAAAATCATTTTACTAGCTCAAAACATGGAGATAAATTAAAAACAGGGTGACAAAGAAGCTGTGAAATCTTATGTCTGCACAAGGGTTTCTCATTTTCACACATAAAATGAGCACAATGGATTTGGATGTTAATATCAGGTTGTAATCCCTATATTTTACAAACTATGATTGACAACCATTGAGACTTCGTGCTATACGTATGAAATACCCCAGCGTTTAATTTGTGCTGCAGAGCAGTTATAGGGCCTATAGAAATGTGATCTCTGGATAGTGAATCACAATAATGAAAGAAGCAAAAGCTCCAACAATGACTCGACCAAGCAACTTCTCTAAAATGTAAGATGATACCAAATAATAGGACAGTTCTTTGCCGAGCCTTTGAGTTCTTGAATCCTACCAATTTCTGGCTGAACTAGAAGAGATACAGCTTCCCTGATAAATGTATAATCAGAACATAAAGGAAATGAAATGCTGTCAAGTCGCACTGTTCCACAATCATCAGTTTTTAGTAACTGTATCATATCTCCGTTCCTTGACAGATGCGCATAACAAAATGAAATAATGTCAAGACTTGTGTGCTCTTATCTAGAAATGTGCTGGGGTGAAAGAGGCCTTCACAGGCATTTTTTTTCAAAGAATGTGGAAAGTTCTGTTTGAGTCTTTAGGAACAGAATCCACGCTACCTGTGCGGGGCTGACGCGTGCCACGAGCCCGGCCCGTGCCGACACGGCGCCGGCCGCGCTTGCGGGACGCTCCTCCGGGAGCCGTTCGGGAGCGCTGTCGACAGCGCTCCGGGTGCTTCATGCAGCAAGAAGGCACGTGGGATGCAAAGGAAAAGGTCACACTGCGTAAGTGCTCCCGAAAGGAGAGCTGTTGTCCTGGGCGTGCGGGTGCTGACGCGCTCTGCCCGCCTCCCTGGGACTTCCAAGGAACGTGAAGGTCGCACGTGCATGAGCCAAAGCAATGGATGTCCCCTTGAGAAGCGTTCCTCGGGAAGCAGCCACGATGGGAGGCACCAGAGAAAAGTCCATCAGGTGCCTGACTGCACACTGGAAGCTCCCTTGCATATTCCCATCCATTTCCTGCTTTAAAACATAACTTGGGACGTACTTTTCCTGTAGCTTTTGAATAGCATTTTATTTTTAAAGTTAATAGAAAACCTTGGCACGTTACTAGAGATGTAATGAAATGGCAGCTGCTTTTCAACTGTCTCATTGCAATTCTTCCCCTGAGCCCAATCCCTCAAGATATTAAATGCCCAAGTCTTTATTCAAGCTTCTTCCGTTGCCAACTGAGCTGCAACCTTTTAAAAAGTAATCACTGAGGTGAGATAACAGCTAGTATTCTAATATTTACACATCTGTCATAGTTTAATACAAAATCATCCTTACTTTTCCCTCAAAATATTCAAGAATTGATTGACAGAAAAACACCCCCATCCTGCTGCCACCAAAGTTTGTGGAAAAGCCGCTCTCAACAGGAGGGCACATGAAGTTTTGTTCATCTGAGTAACTGAACACGCTGCTTTAACTGTCTCACGACTATATCTCTCTTTCCCATAGGATTTTCTCCTAATAGCATCTTGTAAACTGAACAAAGATAAAAGCAGCTTTCTCCTAGGGCGTTACTCTGGAGTCAGGTCTAATGGTGCAAAGCACAGCCCTAGCAGCCAGGCTCAAGCCCAGCTCGAGTTCTACCGAGCTGGCTTCCTGCTGCATTTGTGCAAAATTTGGGGATACTCATGGACCTAAACACACAGGGAGATAGTAAGTTTGGATCCGTTTGGGAGACGGAGCGGAAGTTTCAGGAGATATTATGATCCTGAATGGCTGGATCTTTCATAATTAGCTAGGATACCTAGGAGAGCCTTGGAAAATTAGGCTTCCAATTTAAAGTGCCTAGTCATCCGTGATGGTTATTCATATGTGCCTTATACGCACTTCAAGAACATTATATAGAAGCTACACTGGTCCAAAAAATGCATGTGAAGCCTCACCTTACTGAAAGAAGCTCTTAAACACAAGTACGTTCTGCCCAAGGTTCAGGTCCCAAACGCAGTAAATCAAGTGATCACCATCAAAGCATGGCCCCCTTCCAAGGCATTTTATTTAGCAACCCACTGTAATGCCTTTTGAAACACATATTGCCATATTACCATCTCTTTTCATGTGCAGCGTGCTGTTTTTCAGCAACAGAATAAAAGCTGCTCTTCATCAAGACAGTTCTTAGTAACCACAGTAGGAATGTAGGAGACCAAGAGCAATCCGTGCAGCAGACGCACACAGTGTGAAAGGAAGAGCCACAAGAACGAGCTCTTCTGACTGAGCAGCTTCCCTGGAAGGGTGCATGGAGCACCAGGGACATCCACAAAGAAAACCCTGAATGAATGTCCAAGTCATGTGAATAGCAGAAGCTGCAGCTGTCCTTGATGATACCAAACTGGGAGGAGTAGCTGATAGCCCTGAGGCCTGCGCTGCCATTCAGAGGGACCTGGACAG
The DNA here is from genome assembly GCA_032273925.1 of Rhynchotus rufescens. Classification (NCBI taxonomy): domain Eukaryota; kingdom Metazoa; phylum Chordata; class Aves; order Tinamiformes; family Tinamidae; genus Rhynchotus; species Rhynchotus rufescens. Next base: position 9,369 of record JAVCKT010018317.1, on the reverse strand, counting down.
ACTGGATGACTGGGCGGTGAGAAACCACATGAACTTCAACAAGGGCAAGTGCAGGGTCCT
>JAVCKT010018316.1:0-20183 GCA_032273925.1 Rhynchotus rufescens | reverse complement strand
GGAGAGGAGAGGAGAGGAGAGGAGAGGAGAGGAGAGGAGAGGACCTCCCTCTTGTTCACACTTCTGTTCATAAAGTTGGAAAATACACCAGGAAAACATCCAATCATTTCCTGCCTGATGCTAGGACGCACTAGGATGCTAGGACGAACTACATGTGTATGCTGTACCTAGTAAGTGCCATGGAGTCTCTTGATCTTATTGTTAAGGTGCTTGAACAGATTCACGGTAAGGATAATAGTGCTATTGCTGCAGGTGTGCTTTTTTTGTACTCAGGATACATGTTAACAGATGTCTAGTCCACTTTATCTGTCCTGGAGCCAGCAGTTTATTCCTCTAAGAAGATATTCATGATATTTTCTATACCTTCCTCTTCTCTTTAATGGAGAGCAACTTCACCTTTGACATTTGCAAGAAAGACAAAAATGTGATGCTGACGCAAGCTTCCATCCCAATTTGATATCACTCTCCCATCTCTTCGCAGTTGCTTAACTGTTCCCCTCAATCCTTTCTTCCTCACTGTGACCTAAATATTTCACATCCCTAGTCTTGCATATTTCTTCCTTTACAGAAAAAAAAACTAAAGCATTTAATTTGTCTCAAAAACAGTATAAGTACCTTCTGAATGTTGTCTTATCCTATTGACTGAATTTGGTCTGTTTTGTTGATTTTTTTTCCAGGATGCAGAACTCTAGATGTGGTCTAGAGCATGCCAAGTAAAGGGGAATAATCACTGCTCACTGCGTTAACATTAATTCTGCTCCAGAAGCTGGTAACCATCTATTCTGCTGAGGTATTTGCTGGCTCACTGGCCCCCAGGGCCATTCTAGCAGAGCTGATCCCAGCCAGTTGTCTTCAGCACAAATCACTGCAAGGGGCTCTTCGTTCTCAGGTGCAGGACTTGCCGTTGCTGAAATTCAAACAATTCCTCTCAGCCCATCCATCACTCCATGGTCCAGGTGGAGTATTAGGTTCCTCTGGACGGCAATCCTGCCATTAAGCGTATTGATTGGTCTTCTCAATTTCATGTCATCTATAAACTCCATGAGAGTGCCTCTGCCATCCCCTCCAGGTCACTGCTGTTCGTCCCAGGATGGTCACCTGCAATACCCATCTTGTTAGCAGCCTCTAGGCATAGTACAACCCATCAACCACCACCCTCTGCACTTAATCTTCACCTCTGGGTTTTTCCTGACAACATGGTGTTCGTGGTCCAGTGTCAGGCAAACTGCAGAGCCATCCTGAGCAAAGGGGTATCACCATGCAGCCACGATGTTGGAGTGAGCTAGCCTGGCTCTAGAGAGTGAGCAATCCCATTGGCTTCGCTGTGTTAGCCACAGCTCTTACACAGTAAAACACTATCCTCTTGCATTTTTTTTTTTTTTTTTTGCAATATGCACATTAATGTGAACAGCCTGGCTGTCTCTTTCCAAAGAGCTTTTCCATTTTGCCTCTTCAGTGAAGGCAATGGAGACCAGGCCTGAGCTGGGGTAAATATTGAAGTAATGAAATGACTTGGAGCAACTCACTCCACATGCTGCAAATAAACCAAAAGCGGAAGGGAATGCAGCATCTGAAATGTGATACAGGGCCAAATTCAGAGAGTTTCCAAGCCTCCAAGGAAGCCAATTGTACTTTAAGATATTAGTCACAAAGTGATATTAAATGTTTTTATGGAAAAATGTGTGTATAATTTTCTGTATATGTGTACATATATGCATCTATATGTGTATAAATGTACATGTATCTAGCATATAGATAATTTAATAGATATTTTCTAAAGGTTGATTTGTTTTGCCTTACATCTTGGTATTCTCTTTACTGCAGTGTTTGTATTATGATTATATATGTACAGTAATAATGGTTTATGAGTCTGTAAGTCTATAAAAGAGGAAAGCTTTTAAAGAATAAGAAACTCATCATAAGGATGTTTTAAACTACCATTGATTACAGGAAATTTAAGCTGATCTCTTTTGTTTACATTAAGTGAAAGTGGAAATACTGTGCTCTATAGAATGGGGTAGGAAAAAATATAGTAGAGAACGCTGGGATAACTCCATGGCAGGAAAATCATAAGCAGCAGTGTGTGAGGGAGTGGGGTGAGACAGGGGAATGATAACTGCTTTCTAGTCTGGCATACCACTAAAATAATCCAAAGTAGAAATAAAGAGACACTTTTTACGTACATAATTTTTCATGATGATAAAAAAACCCTCCCTCCTAGCTGAAAAAATATGGTGCACTTTTTTGGGAAACATAATGTGAAAGTATATACTAAGCGATCCAATTCTCCTTCAGCACACAGATATATACATTGATTATTCCTTCTAGTTTTACTAGCAGTGTGGTTCATAAAACTCAATATGTCACCCAGAAATGTTACTCTGAAAAATGTTTTTATTACTGGCACACTGTAGAATATTCATTGACTTAATTTCCGTCATCTTTCTCTGGTGTTACCCTCATTTTAGGAATTTTTAAACCCTTTAACATGAATTCTTTGTTCAAAGAAGCATGAAGGCAAACACTATGCAGTGATCTTTATTAAAAAATTAGGAAGATAAAGAGCAGCACAAAAAGACCTGAAAAAAAAGAAAGGCCTCTCAGAGATGTAATCAGTGAGGGAACTTTGCATATGATCACTGAATATATTCCCACTTTTATTTATCAAATGATTTTGAACATTCTCTAAAGGAAAATAATAAACACCATTATCACTTTGTGAAATAATTTAGAAAGATTCATTTGCTGCTTGACCTTTCTGTTCATGATTCGTTCTGAATCTCAGTACTGAGATATTGCCTTATGCAATTCTACTTACTCTTTCTTTCCTTCTCTTTTCCTTCCTTATCTCTCTCTCTCTGCTTCTTTTTCTCCTTCTTTCCCTCCCTCTTTCCTTCTTTTCTTTACTTTTTCCCTTCCTTCCTCCCTCCTGCTTTCTCACTTTCTTTCTGTTTCTCTCTCTGTCTTTTTCTTTGTGTGTATCTATCTCTCTCTATTTCTCTCTCTCATTCTCTTTCTTCAGGATTAGCAAGAAAAGCCAGTCTGTACTATGTTCATTGCAATGCAGGCACTGCAGTTGGTTTTGCTCCCTATCCTTACTACAGCTTTAAACTCTCAGCAGCCTAGTGCTACATGAATAGCTTGGCCTATTGGGACCTTTCTGTCTGGGACAGTACCATTCTGTCCAGACAGGGAGAGACTGTTGTTGTTGTTGTTGTTGTTGTTGTTCTCTAGGAAAAATAAAAGGCAGAGGGAAAGACCTTGCTGCAGCCTTTCACTTAGGATTCAAGATTTCTAATTCCAGCTGCATGCCCCAAAAGAGCTTGTGGCAGTGATTAGGCTAGAGGTAAATTAGCATTCAAAAGATTCACATTCACACACCAGTTCTGTAGGGATTTATGTATGCATGTGTGCTTTACTTTTATGTATTGTGGTATATGTTTTTTTGTAATCATAATCTAATATGGCAATTGTGAGGGACAATCAGAAATAGTGAATGTCTTGCTTAAAAATAACTGCTGATTTGAGAAGTACATTTGAGAAATCATGAAGAGCACAACTGTCAGTAACACTAATTATTCATATATTGAATGCACGCATTTGTGTTTTACCTAAATGGAAGGGCATTTTATTTAACCACTGCTCACTTTCTCCAGGAAATTTTTAAGGCAATTTTAAGCCTATGTTATGACCATTCTCATGAAAACAATTTTACTTTATAAGAAGTAAGTTTGTATATTAAAAATAAATGTCAAGATATGTCCCCTAATCTCTGGAAAGCAGGATCCAAAGATGGGTTAGAACTTTGTGTTTTACTTGATAACAGATTAGCACAGAACATGCTCTGAACTCTGTGATTTGCTCCATGTTTGGATCCAGATGTCCTAGCTTGGCATCTTCAGAATTATTATTTCTTAAGCACCTATACTCTGTTCCATCTATATAAAATGTACTTCATCATGTGCATGCTTTGCTTAATGAGAACATTAAAGTTGCAATTTTTTGTAACTAAAGAAGATTATTTCCTTGAATTAAAATCTTTCGTCTCCATAATTATCATACATATATCCTTGACATACTGCATGGTCTTCATTTGCCTATAATCAAATCTCCATAAAACTAAAAATAAAATCCTGTGCTAAGCACTTCTGCCGACTGCATTTCACAGATTAAAACCCAAAGAGCAGATAATTCTTGTGTTGCTATTTATTAAACTGAAATGATCACTGCACATTGAAGGGTCCGCTGGTTTATATGGGTGTATGCTGCAAGAGAAGTAATAGATTTCTGGGAATAGTGAGGCAACACAACCACATGTGTCTGTTCGAAAAAAATATGACTGATAAACCTAGTTAGCATACTATAAACTAACAGCACAGTCAGGGAGGCAAATTTCTCATTCTCATGTGCACAGTATTTTAAAGCCTATTAAATTGGGATAGACGTTCTCGGAAAAGGAAGTTGTCTCCCTTTCCCGTGCCCTGTTGTCACAGCCTAACTTGGGGACTGTAGAGCTGGGGAAGAGGGGCTGGGGACTGCCATCCATCCCTCCGGGTCGAGGCTGCACCCAGCTCTCTATTAAAGCCATTCCAGAGGAAATTCAGCCTCTTCACACAACCCCAAGCACTCTGTTTCCTCGAGGCTTTTTACCAGAGCTAAGACTATGGGAAGTATAGTCTTACACTTTGTTGGTTTGAGGTTTTCTTTTTCTTAGATGCAGCATTTTCACAGTGAGGCCAGAAAATCCAATATGCGACACAGAATATACTTTCAATACATACAACCTGCCACAGAGCACAGGTTTCCAAAATAACAGCTTAGTTTACATGATGAGTGAACCGGAACAGGGGTTCAGTCAGAGTAAAGTGTATAAAAACATTGGAGGGTTTTGATCTGAGGTCACGGAGGAAGCCGGTGGTAGAATGAGGATTGGTGTGGAGGTCTCTCCCTTATCGAGGAGTCCTGCTTCGCACAAAGTCAGGAAGCTCATTTTACCCCAAAGATTTTATGGCTCTCAGGAGGAGGAGTATAATCTACAGTGGTGCCTCTGACTTGATTTTATTTATACTTCAAATATTATACATGTTTATAAACACGTGAACATGTATACATGCATACAAACATTCATACAAACATGTATAATAACATGTATAAATAACATGTAAAAATAACATGTATAAAGTAAACATGTATACAAGCATGTAAACATGTATGCATTATATATGTTTGAAGTATAATGTCTGAAGTATGTGATCCCAAACTTAGCATTCAGGGAGCCACCTGGAGTGAACCCAACAGGGTCTTGATGCAAAGTGCAGAGTATCACAGATAAGGAAACTCAGACCTGCGCTGCTTTTGGCACGAACCTATATGGAGCATGGACAAGTAAGGCTTTTCAGTGCATTCCTCATCTTCCTCCATGCTCCGCCTTTTCTCTTTGGGAGCTCTTATGAGATTTCTGGTGGACAAAATAGAGGTATGAGAATATATATAAGTCTGGCAACATGCTGAACTCAAATATGCTTCCCAGATCAGCAGCCTAGTAACTGTAATTGAAAGAGTCATGGCAATTTTCTCTGTTTTTTTTTTTTTTCATTTTCCATATTATAAGCAAAGACAAAAAAATAACAAAAAAAAAAAAAAAAAAAGGAAGATGATTAATGCTGCTCCGCTGCCCAACTTCTCCTGATTCCCTGCATGTTCACTGCAGTCTGTGATGTACTGAGTCACAGACTGGTGCTGGCTGTGAGGTGAAGTGCCTCACCCATACCATGCCACAGATCTCTTAATGAGAGTGCTGGTAAATGGAAAGGCTATTTTTTTTCCATAGCTGCATTGAAGGAGGGAGATGTGATGTGCGGACAGTGAAATTTAGGACAGACATACAGGATGCGATTCTGTACCTGCCCATGGGAAGTGAGTGGAAAAATAAGTTAGGGTTTAGAAAACAAGCTACCGCATACACAACTGATATCTATGAAGTAAAGTTTGTAACGGCATCAGATAAAGTCTCTTGTTACTCACCTTTATGCCCAGTAAATCCAAATATTTATATAACTTCTACGGTCAATTTCTACAACTTGTGAGCTCTACAAAGACAAGCAGTTGAGTGACACTGATCACGATCCTTATGAGGGAGAGAAATAACCAGCTGAATCAGCTGAGCGAGAAAGAGCTCCTTACCTGAGTCGCATATTGCTTTTGCAAGTGCACTGTTCACTCTACTGCAGTCGTGCAAATTCCTGTGTGAACAGAGTCCCCCCAAGTTCAGAAGTGTGGTGTGCTCACTGCAGCAAAGTAGGTGCAGAGGAAATTGAGGTCCTGGAGACATCAATATCTGCTAGCCCAGCAAAATTGCACCGATGATGATTATAACAATAACAGCAATAATAACAACAAGAATAACTAATGTTTTGTAAAAGAGAAAATTCTTTATATATTTATAAAATTAGTATCTCTAATCATTTTTTCCTTTTGGACTTACTGTTATTTCATATGCTGTTCATGGTTACAATAACATTTTACGAGTACAAATATAACTTGTTTTCAGCAATATACGGATAGTGCCATAAATGTCATGGTCAGCTTTGAGGTTTTTTTTTTTTATGTTCATGATGCTAAATAACCTGAATCATATATTTCTCATGAAAGCTACTACAATTTCTAAACCATAAAAATTCAGACTGCTGTCCTAGTTGTATATGGAAAATTTGTCCTAGGTTTAATAACTCAAAGTTTAGCATCTAGTAAATTTACATTTTGGTTAATAGTAAGAAAAGGTGAATAATTGTGATCTGTGAGAACGGTGACAGCTTAAAAAAATCTAGGTCATCATTTATTTTGGAATCTACATACCTGGTTGCAATTCTGATTTAAATAATGGGTTTTAAGAACTCAGTTTACATGAGTTAGAAATGGATATTTTAGTACAAGCTTGTTTGTAAACTAGCTCTGAACCATGAATTCTCACACAGAACCATAGTGCACAAGCCATAATTGCTTGGCAGTCATAGGTCCTATCTCCTGGAGTAAAGGAGTAAGTAAAAAAGCAAATCAAGCAAAAAAGTAAAAAGAAAAAAAAAATTATTAGCTTTGCTATCAACTGCCATTCTGTAATGACCTTTCTATAATGACTGTTGTAATTAAGCAGTTATACAAGAGGCTACTGCCCAGCCTTGTTGTACTGTTTAATGACCATGAACCAGCTTCAGTATTCTGCAGACATTACTTTCCCATCACAATGTGCTCACCTAATCCTGCCACATGGCAGTCTGAATACTGTAAGTCTTGAATTTTATTTGGCTACCATTACTAACATGCTCCATCCACTAGAGTCACAACAGCATTTTATTTTTTCAAATAAAATAAAGCTGCAAGCCTGTTTCCAGTAGAAGTTATCAGCTCTTTAACAATGAATTATGGAATAGTATTTAATTGCTCAAGCAGCACTCCAATCATGTTCATAAAGGAAAAGTCATCTTAACATTTATTACTGTGCAATGAACTCCTAAACCCAGACATTTCAACTGGAAGTATTAGAATACTTGCAATAAATAATAGTGAAAAATAGTAAATTGTAACAATATACAGAGAATATACTCTTACTATACTGTAATTCCACTAAGGTATTACTATAATCTCTGTTATTGTAACTTTCTTTCTTGAAATTAGAGCCTGATCAGTGCAATACTATGAGCATTTTTGGTTTAATTTCATAAATAAAATACTGAGCTGTTGCAATATAGGTAATAATCATTCTTGCTTTTTATTTTGATACAAGGAAAGAACTTAATAACCACATTTCACTTTTTCCTGTGGAAAGCAAAATGTTAATGCTAAAGAAACCACGGACATGATAGACTGTTTTAAGGCAAGGCAGTTCTCTCTTTTTAATTTTAAAAATATCTCTCTTTTTCCCTACCCCAAGTAAATTTGCATATTAAAAAGCTACAGAAATTAGGTTTATATTTGTTTTTTATGGCTATGATATGGGGGAGAGGGCAGTTATTGTTCAGCATTCACATCAGTCTTAAGACTGCAGACTGCAGACTGCAGTCCTTTACAATAGAATTAGACTTTTGTGTTGCATAATGAGATTCATTATATTTGACATGCATAATTCCAATCATGTTCTGTGTTGATTCAGCCTTTTGTTGCCAAGACAGCCTGTTATTATATACCAAACTAACCTTACTCACATAAAACAATTAAAACAAAACATCTTCAAAGTTTGTTGGTTTGAGGTTTTCTTTTTCTTAGATGCAGCATTTTCACAGTGAGGCCAGAAAATCCAATATGTGGCACAGAATATTCTGTCCTGAGTGTGAAAAACTATTCTTAAGGGATGATCCCACAGGGCAGTTTCATTAATGTTCTCTCAGCTCTATAGGAGAACAAATAACACTATAATAAATATATAAATTAATAAGAACAGGAATAATTCTCCAGTATTCCCAGGCTTGAGAAACATAACAATTAATAAAGACATCCAGAGATGTTAATGTTTGTGAAGTGCCAGTCTAGGTCACTCAGGAGGATTTATTCCCTAAAATAGGGCAAATTCAGAAGGGCAGACCTATCAGCTGCTCTATGTGTTCCTTTTTTGGAGGAAAAATAAATAATAGAATAAAAATGCAACAAAAATATTATTTTTTCCTTCTAATATATTTGAAATGATCTTCGTGATTTTTGTACTAGTTCCTCGTTCGTAGTTTCCTCACCAGTAGAACTTGCAACAATTGATCCTTGATTCACAAATAGGACTAAGATGCCTCAATAGACAGTGAAATCCTATATTTCTGTATCAGCAGGACATTCACAAAAGCTCATGCAGATGGCATTCATCTGACCTGACATCTATGATGGAGACACCAACATCTGAGCTGATCACCATATGTATCCTTCATACTTAATGGAGAAAGATAGGTATTGCTAGGGAGCGATTTATCTCATTTTAAAACAGACATGTAAAATAAAGCAGTTGAATTACATCCCAAAAATGTCATTGACTTTCAGAAAAGTCAGAAAATCACATAGACTTGACATAACTCCATTGACTTTCAGAAAAGTCTAAGTTGACTTCCTGCAGATGCAGATAGCTGTACAAGGGCGCATTTTCATGTCTGGTATTCTTTCAAGTCCACGTTCACCCTGGCAAGGTCATGGGAACATGTGAACAACCAGGAGCATTCAGATATTGCCAAACATGCAAACAACCTACTTTTTCGCACTATTTGGCAGGATTCACAACTCAGTTGTTCCATTATTTATTCCATTGCAGATAAGTCCCATGTATGCTGACTTCTCTGGTCATAGCTCAGCACACAGATTAGAATTGCAGTCTATCTCAGAAGCATGAATGGACACATACATAATGGTCACTGTGTCTGTATCTTTTGAGTCAGTAAGGATGGAAAATTATGCTGAAAGCAGAAGGTTTGTGTGCCAGAACTTTATTTTCCCACAAAACAGTTGAAGCAAATAATTTCCTTTTGTTGAACTACAAATGAAAATTGGTTTGAAGAAAAACATTCACATCACGGTTGAATCAACAGCTTTGGCAGCTCTGAAGAGGAATACGAGATAGGTTCAGTGAGGCCTGTATTGACTGCTACTGAGAAATGAAAATACAACTTCCAGTAAGGCAATCTCTCTGACTGCCAAGTGCTCACATTAATCAACCCTCCTTGCCATAATCATGGTACCTACAAATAACATCCACATCAGAGGGAATGGCCATGAGGAGTCACATCAGAAACTGGGGATGTCAGCTCAAAGCTCAAGTTAGATCAAGGCCTGAAGAGGTGGAAAAGGACAATGAGATGAGAAGGAGCAGACGTTGTTAGGGGCAAGTCTTCATAAACCTTTGGGAAGAGGCAGAAGATAATACTTGCTAGAGGATAGTTCAACCGACCTAGAGCAAACTCTGACACAGCCCTGCCACTTGTTGAAAAAACTTGTTGACAGTTGCTGTCTTTTAGGTTTCTTTTAGGTTTTTCCTAGGGATGAGGGAGAAGCCTAAGAGCTCATATAAAATCTTGGTCTAGAAGAATGTAATTCCCCCTCACAAAAAAAAAAAATGCCCTAAATTTCAAGCTTATCCAAGGAAATGAGGGAAAAAAGTCAAAACTGGAGCCTGAAAAAAATAAAGTCTGACAGGTTGGTGCGTAAGACCGTAAAGTCTGCTGTTGCTGGCCAACCACCAAGGTGCACTTCACCTTCTAATGCTTTAATTTAAAAGGGGTTATGCAGGAAATGCAGTTCCTTTCTGCAGTAGCTTTACTCATACTCTGAAAGGAGGAAGACTTGTCTGCACATGGAATAAATAAGGGAACGTCTAATTTGTGAATCATGCCAAATAGTGAGAAAAAAATAGATTGAATGTTTGGCAATATCTGAATGCTCATGGTTGTTCACATGTTCCCATGACCTTGTCAGGATTAACGTGGATTAGAAAGAATACCAGACATGAAAATGCATCCTGGTATAGGACTCCTCCTCTGCCAGAGGCCAACCCATGGATCGAAAACTTTTATGGACACTTTCTTCAAGGTTGGGAGTTCTACAATTCCTCTTTCAGTGGTGAACTTCAAGGCCTGTGGAATCACATTGCAGTTTTCTTTTGGTCAAGATGTTGACTGAATAAGAACAGGATCAGTAGACAGGATTTACAGGACTCCTGCCATCTGGAGAAGCAATGAAGTGACAGTGTCTAAAATGACACTGACATAAGACAACCACATTCTCCTCTTGTGGTGGAATTTACTTCAGATTCAGACATTTAAGCATAGCTATGTGCTGACTCCAGTCAGTGGAGATCTAGAGCTTGATTTAGTTGCTTTTTGTAATTTGTAGGGTATTTGAGATGGTCCACAATGGATTATAAGCATCTAATGCAAGATTTTCAGAAATGGCAGAAGTACACTGGGACTTTTCAAATGATGTTCAGTGGCTATGTTTAGACAGATAACTGCCAATCCAGATGGTCATAATCCGTAGTGGGAAATTGAGTACCTAGTGGACATGAACATAACCTATATTGTAGGATCCTAATTGCAGGAGGCTGAAGAGAAACCACATTGAGGTTATCTTTCTTCAAATCGCTACAGATAAACAAGAAATTCCTTCTCCTGTGTATGGGTGACAGAAGATTTCCTGAGTGGCAAGAAAAAAGATAATTTTCCAGGTAGTCACTTTTATTCACAATCAATATTACTCATTTCTAAATCAGACTAGATTAAACTTTTTGGCTATCGTTTAAGGTCTGTAAGATTTTTTTCAGTTAAAGATTTCATGCATATGCATGTGTGTGTGAAATTGAGACATGCAAATATAATTTTTCATTGACATTTATTCCAAAAGGCTAAACTTTTTTTTTTTGAGAAGATCTACAAATTAATTAAAAGATAGCATATGTAAGAAACATTGAGATAAAATGGTGAGACCAACTGATCTTTCACAAACCAGCCACCCATCTCTTTGACACCCAGATTTACACTCAGATTTCTCCTCTGTAGCAAAAAAAAAAACCACAGACCAAGCCATTGTCTTGTTTACACGGCCATCAGGTAAGTCACTGCCATTAGTCAAGTTAGGTAAGGCTAAAGAAACGTACTTAGAAAACGAATGGGAAAGGAATGGAAAATAAAAAGAAATTCTGTAAATTTTTTACTATGGCACAGTGCTCAGGCACTCTGTCACGTGATGGTGAATGTTATTTCATACCTCCTATGAGTATCTATTTATAAAATGATTATCTTTTCCAATTGATATTACCTTAAATCTATATTGGCAAAGAGTTGCAAATATTTACATCTATATCTGGTAGATTAACAAATCAAGATTTCAGATACCTTTGTTGATCTACTATTTTTTCAGGTTCTGCTCTGAATTAAACAAGTTGCAGCCTCCAAGTTAAACTTGTCATCACAAATCAAACCATGTGTTTATATATATTTTTTTTGCTTTAATAAATAATCTTGAAATTCAATTTGCTTCATGATTTTAATTAAATCTTCTTAAATGCCAGGGAAGAGTTTGAACTAATGTTCAAACCTGATAGCAGATTAATAGTAGAAAAATGTGAAGAAATGCTTTGACTAATTAAAGTCTTCTTCTGCTGAGTGTGATCTATATTCACATATGTGTGAGTAGCATGCACTATTGATGCTGTTTTCGCCTTTGCTTCCAAAGCTACTCCTATCAATAAATGGCAATTCTCCAAAGACATTTTAAGATTCATTAGTGAATTATACATATAATCATGCATATGCAATAGTGCTTTTTAAGCCATTCTCAAAACCTTACGTTTCTAAAATACTGGTACAGTTTTATTTCATGCAGCCTCATTATGGTATTATAAACAGTATGAGACACCGAAATAAGCAACAGAGTCTCTTACACAGTGAAATTTTAGAGCACATCAATATTATTCTATTTGATTTTGAGTAAATATCAGAGGTTTTCACATGGGCAGTTTACATTAATAAATGAGTCTTGCACCACATTTTTACATGAGAACCCATTTAAACTCTTCTATTGTGAGGAAATACAGCTATGTTAGAACCTTAAAAGTTACTATTAAGTCTTATTAGAGTATATTAGAACTTCTTTTCCTCCTACATGGTGGGGGGGGACAATGCAGAATCTGGTTTTCGCTGAAGAAACACCTCCGTTCTGCAATGTAGTGGACACCTTTAAAAAGAGGCTAATGGAAACTGAGGACTCTTAGAACCTTAAATTTCATTTAAGGCCTTCATTTAAATGTGTGCCTTTTATGAAGATATAGTTTAAGAGTCTAAAAAAATCATCTGACAGGAATTTCTTACAAGAGGTAATGTGTATTACTCTAAAACTTCAAACCAAAAATGTCTATCTACACACACATAAAACCATATATATACAAAAAAAGTATTAGACATTCCATTGCTGGACAAATGGGTTTTAAGGCCTTAGGATTGTCCTTTCCCTAATGACTCTCTAAAATATGAACAGCATTCATTGCTGCTTGATGATAATAGTGACCTTATAATAGTTTCCATGGAAAGAATTCTGAGATCATAAACAGTGACAAAGTGAGTTTGTTAGTTACCAAACATACACATTCCAAAGGTACATGACATTTAATTCTAATCTATTTTTAGAAATCGCAGGAAAATGAAGACAAATTAACTTTTTCCAGTAGAAGCAGTCACATTGTATTTCCAAACACAATTACAGAGGAGAACTTCTAATTGGCTATTATTAGAAATCAAGTCATTTCTATTACACACTTTAAGCTCTTCTCTAGAACAGGGTGTTTAAAGGCAGCATTTATGAGGGACTCAGTGAACAGAGTGTCTGAGTCAGATGACCTGAATTCCTCTAAGCCCCTGCGTCTAATATTTTTTATTAGCTGACACTACACTCATTCAACTCCTTACTTAGCCCTTCTGAACTCCACTTCATACTATGGTGCTGTGCATCCATGCAGAACCCAGAAGGCACACTGTTGTGTTTTGGACATTCATCTGGGACATGAGTGTATACTTAACTATTTACCGTAGGGTTTTTGATCCCTACATCTTCCCCACCCAGTGCCCCATCTGCTCTGCTCCATAAAGAGCTACACCTGAAGCAAAAGAAGAGCTTCCCTTTAAGATGAAACCTTGGCACCAATGAGAAGATATGCTATTTTTTTTCTATGCATCTGTTCTTAGAGGTAATGAGAACCTATAGAAGTGTGATTCCCCCTTTTCCTTTCACAGTGGGTTCATAGCTATGTCCCTGAGACATTGTCACATCTTTCAAGATCCTCTCAGTAGCATCTTGTAAAGGCTGATATCAACAGCTGAGCTGATGCAGGGCTTTGCTTTAGAACAGAAAATAAATACATTTTGTACCCAGAGAGCCTTCTTTCTTTGTCGTTCTCTTTCTCTACACCCACATTTTTTTTCTTCTTGACAGTTTGTCCGTACTAGAAAAAAACCTAACCATTTACTGGTGTTGTCATAATCTCAATAACTCCTATCCAGAAGAAATTAAACTAGAAAAAAAATCCTTTAGCAAAGACAGGTTATTCCATTTAGAGAGAATTGTTAAGGCTACCTCTGCAGAGAACTCTTTCTGCTGGGAACTGCATAGTCTGAGAGAAGAGAGAAAGAGGTAACGGTTAGAGGAGTTATGTCACACAAATCTTAGGAAGTACTGACAAGCCCACAGACTCTCACCTGCCAGATGGGAGGTAATTGTTTTCAGCCTAATACTCAGCTTGAGTATTGTAAGGCTAAATAAAGAAAATGGGACTGCTTTATGTGAAGGCACTCACACACCAAAGGGAAAAGGGCCAGAGAAATATCTAGAGATAGTAAGAAATATTGTGGCAAGGGAGAGTAAGTGGCTTAAGGGTAAAAGTAGGTTTTATGGAAAAAACAGCAATGGGAATGTATGTATTTTACTAGTTCTATGTAATCTGTAGCCTATATATATACTGCACAAAAGCACTAGCAACCCTCAGAAACAGCTTTCCTTTGGAAATACAAATAAGCTTGACAGGGAACTGACATTCCCAGTGACTTCTAAAATCATATAGTTGAGATTTACAAAATTTGCATTACGATATAGCAGCATGGTATCGAGAACAGCAAAATAAAGCCAGAATAGTGGTAAAGAGCCAGAAAAGATTCAAGCCTCCCCTGCATGGAAGTTCTTCTCCCCTTCTCTGCCACCTGAGGTGTAGGTGATGGAAACTCTGCCCATATCCCCTCAAGGGGGAATTGATGTATTTCAGTAGCTTTCCCCTTTTTATACCGAGGAAATCCCACTTCTGTTATTGAATCCAGTCACTGCTGCTTTTAGGTTCATATCCTGTTTCTGACAATCTTTAGCAATAGACATTTTAAAGAAAAGCTCCAGCACCTAGTTTCTGGAAAGACAGGGATAAAGTACATCCTCCTGGATTTTACCAGGTAAAGACTGGCTTATGTAGATTAGTGTTTCAATATAGTCATTTCTGTGTAAAGGACAAGACAGATTTCTTTGTGTTTCAGAGGGTATTCAACTCACACAATGCTAGCTATTGTAGTGTAACCTAATCTGCTTTACAGTAGGATGACAGGCTGTAATTGTAGAATGCTTTGTTGCTAATATTAATAAACACATCTTATTTAATTTCCAGAACAGACACTGTAAAACAGCTGTTTGAATTAACTTTTTTTTTTTAATTCAAGGTCTAAGATTACCTCTCATTTTTGGATACTTCTCTTACTACAATGCTGTCTTTTTATACACTCAAATGAGTGTAAAATGCACAGAGGAAGCATTCATAAAAGGAAGGAAAGTTGTTTTTTGAAGCGGCAGAAGCCCTGTAACATTTGGCTTTTTTCATGTTTTATAAATAGTGCAATGAACCCTGATGCTCAGTCTTCTCTAAAACGCCTATAATTAAAGGGTGATGGGCCAGATCATGAATGCTGTATTCAAAGTGTGACTGCTCATGGTACAAAGTACCAGAGTGAGTAAGTGTATCATAATTTGGGCTGCCGTTGTCAGTTTAGTAATAGACTGCTGTATATAAATAGGTCTTTGGAAAGTACCAAAGTGTTCAAGCCATTGTAATTGCAATAATACAGCTGACACTAATTGGTGGGGAATATTCTAGAGTCTTCTGGTGGGTTCTGATTGTATCTAGGCAAAGGTAACTTTTATCAGGCTGTGTTGATATTGGGAAGTATGTGCAGCTTTCATTATGATTTCTGGACAGAAGTAATTGTGCAGACACAAAAAGACCTTTGTCTAGATCTAAGCCTGAGAATCCAAACTCTTAATTTATTGTCATCCTTCTGATGAACATGTGAAACAATGACTTCTAGAGACTGTTATTGCTGCTGAACTTCTCTGTTGTATTTGTTTACTAGACACCAGATTTTCAAGACTAGAGAGATATCTTAAGATAATTTTCAATAGATTTTTTTTCCTGTTGAATCTGTGGACTTTAATCTAGATAGAAACTGAAAGTTACTTCTTTCTGTGTTGATTTTCAGACTGGCTCTATAAAGTTCTTAATCTCAACTTGTACTCTCTTCTAGCTTCATTTCCTCATTACAGTAAGGACAATATTGATACTTTGCAGGCACATTGCTTTTATATCTATAGTCATAATAATAAATATTTGTAATCTTTTAAGGTCATTATAACAAACAATATTTCAAGAGCTAATTATTTAAACTCTTTTTTAAAAACATCTAATAAGTTTCTATTTGCTGGATACTATTCATGCTAATTCACTGCCCCTGCTGCATTTGAATTACAAGCTCAGAAGCTTCCTTTGGCTGCAGGTCTCTGATCTGCTCTCTACACATGTTTTGGCACTTACTTTTTTTTTTTTTTTTTTTTAATCTTTCCACATAAATGGGATGCCAGAGCACACCTGCCCTAGGTCATCACAATACTTTTGAGGGGCCAATTTACCAGCAGCTTAAGCATTCCCATTCCCATACCTGCAAGGTCAGGTGACAGCAGATACAGATGGTCACTAGACACAAAAAGACCTCAAAATGTAACTCTAGCTAAATCTTTATTTAAACTAGTGGATTTAAGCATGAGGATCTAAACAAAGCAATAAAATGCTTGTATTCATGCATTTGTTTACCACATTCTCTTCATGATCCTGAAAAAATAACTTATGCTAACTGTGGGCTCAGGAATTCATAATCTCTCTTCTATCTGTGACTCTTTTCCTTAATTATGCTGCTTTATTCCCGCTTGACCAATGTAAAAAGTACCCCTCTGCTGCAAACATGTCATTGGATCACGCCAAAAATGTGTCCCTTTCATTTTTGTGTACCTTTCCTTCATTCCCCTACTCCTCATTGCTCTTGTTCTGAGTCTGATGTGTGCCATATTTTATGTGGCTCAGTGCTAGTGCCATGAACATTTCTTCCAATGGTGGAACAGTCCATGCTACTAAGTCAAGGAGATCCAGAGAACCAAGGCTAAGTGCCATGGACTGACTCACTTTCCAACTGCTTAGGGCTAACCCCTCTAGAGGAGAACAGCTACATCTTCAATATATGACTTATGCCTGGACCTTCTTTTAACCTCTTAGTTGCCCCTTTGTCCTGAGAAATAATTATCTTTTGCAGTGCAGGGAGTTCTGTTCAAATCGGCAAAAACAATGTCGGGGATCAGTGTCTGAGAGCACAGAAGAAGATGCAAGGCCTGACAGGACAGTGCTGGAAGAAAGTATAACACAAAGTCTTGCCAATGCACGTCACGGAGCTGGAGACCATGCCAGCTAAAGACCACGTGTTTCAAACAGCTGATTCACATATCTATAACAGAACAGAGCTAAGAAAGAGATTTTGTGAGGAGGATCAGTGCTCCAATATTTGAGTTTCCTATCACATCCTCTTTTATTTAGCAATATAATTGGACCCAGTTAACCCGAATCCTAACATTCTGATTTCACCATTTTGCACCTTCTTTAGCTTCAGTTGAGACATCCTTTGTTTGAATTCAAAGAAAAGAGAAGCAAATAATACACAGTGGTTTTGATCAGTAAAATTCTCTATGAGCTTACTTTAATATTTATATGTTATTTTTAACATTAACATTTGTCAGATGGTCATCTACTTTGTAGACAAAATAGAAATTTTCCTTTCCTTTCTGTTATACTGCCTTAATAGGATTAGCTCCAAATGCTCTAAATTAAGTGACTTTGGATATTCAAGTGTTACCAGAAACTGAATTTTATTTCTTTCAGCAGTAGTGACTGATTTTTACTGTATGTTTTCTGGGATCCCAGCTCTGGATTCTTAATACTACATGGTAGAGCTTTCCCATTGCTTTTATCTCTACTAGTACATTTTGCACAGTCTTTAACCACAACAAACTGTCTCCTGGTAATTGTCCTTGGCCTCTAGTAACACTCAGCTCTTCTCAGAAACATTCTGAATGAATACAAGTTGGATCACGCCAAAAACATGCCAGAGGCTGTTCTAACACTTTAAAAATACAGAGGACTAAATTTCAGGGCCTAGCAAAATCTGATGATACTATGTAATTTCTTGGTATACGTGCAGTCATGAAGAAACTGGGTGAGTGGAATGGTGTCAGGTCATTAGACCTATTAAAAACACAGATTAGCATAAGCAAGTATAAAAAAAATGTAAAGCTTTTATATTAATAGAGGAAAGCATATGAATATTGAACTATGCACACATGCTATATATAGTTGGCGAATCACCATATGACCTCTGACTCTTGGTCTATATTTTTAAATTATCTCATATATACAGTTGTGCAGAAGGACTGCCTGCTGCACGGATAGTTGTTATTCTATAATATAAAATATTTGTGCTTGCCATATTTCTGTTTTCATGATTATTTCAATTATAATCCCTCACTGTAAACAATTTATATCACCACAGAAGTTAATTTTTTTGGAGGCTATATTTTCCTAGAATGTTGTCTCTTTAAAGATCATTTTGCTTTATTTTTTAAGACAGAAAAAAAAATGCCTATATAGCAAGTAAGAAAAAACTATAAGCTCACCTAATGAAAACAAAAATCAAATCAAGCAGAACTATACTTTAAGATTGAGGAGTATTTTTTTGCTCAAGTTTTTATTCTGGACACACTTAATGAATACATATTTTTGATGTTATAAAAAATTGATCAAATTAATCAATTGATTATTCTGAAACTAATATATGTGGCATAAACAGTAGACTTTCTGTGTTTTCCCACTCAGCTCCATTTATACCAGAAGCCTTTTCTTTGATATTTCCTGGGTTTTAACTGCACAACAGTCTTCCAATCTTCATAATACAGCCTTAAACACTGTTTGCCAGCTTGTGAAATCAAAATAAATAAAAAATACATAAATAAACAACTAGCAGGAAAAAAAAAGGGATAGCTGTTTCTGTATGGTTTTCTTAATTTCTTGTCTGTCTTTCCAATTTTCACTTTAAAGTCGTATAGGAAAAAAACTTAAAATAACCAAGGAGAGGGAACTGATGAGCCATCAGTGTAGAAAGTCCATATTTGATTTTCTTCCAGATGCAGCTTCCAAGCCAGCCATGTAAGCCCAAGAAAACATAAAATAAAACTGGACAATTTTTATGTGGATTACTATGCTAATTACCATCTCCACTAACAGAAAGTCTTTTTTCATCTGTTTTGAAGGAGAAGTTGATATTGGATTGCTACTTGAAACATTCTGCTCCCAATCATACAGCTCTATTCCAAAAAATTCAAAATAAAAATACTTGGAGCAAATCTTGCCCTGTTTTCAAGCTTGTTAAAATTGCATTAAGCTTGGTTCATGCTTTGACTAGCTGGCAAACCTCGATTATGAATTAGTAGGAAGACACATGTATGCATTCTTCAATGGTAATGAGAACAGTTGAGAAACTTTCACTGTGAATATCTGAATGAATCTTGAAATTCAAAGCCACAGCGGTTCTTCTCTGAGTTATTCTGGTCATCAAGCTATTAAAAAGTTTTAGTAAATAGGATTCTGGTATTATTATATTACTTTGTTCTTTATCTACTTGTATTGATTGAAATAAGTTAGAGATGCATGAGAAAAAAGAAAAACCACTCACTGGAGAAACTGCACAAAAATGAACTCTTATAAGTGGCACATACACCCCTAGAGTCTCTATATCAGAATAAAACATGAATAGTAAGGAAGAAAGACCCGTTGCTACAAATAATTTCCACATCAGCTGTTTTTTCAGATTTTCTGGGGAATAACTTTATTGAGTAATCAAAACAAAACAAAAACACGATCAAGAAATCCTTAAAATTAAACTGTTGGGAAAGGGAAATATTCTTCATTGCTAAGCCACAGTCCTTTTTCTTTTTTTGAAGGACCTAATTTCATGGGCCCCTTTTAAATCTCAATGTGATTATATGTGAATGAAGTCACAGTCACGTAGGAAGGAGAAGGTCAATACACATGAAAAACAGGCACAACAATAATCTTTCTAGAAGGAAATAAGAGTATTCATATTCTCTCTCAGTTATTCTCAGTAATAATGACAGCATTCATCACAATTCTAAATGTCAGTACGAGACAAGTTCATAAACCATCTTCATTTCAAAGGATAGAAAAGAGAAGGGGAAGGAAGGAAGGAAGAAGGAAGGAAGGAAGGAAGGAAGGAAGGAAGGAAGGAAGGAAGGAAGGAAGGAAGGAAGGA
>JAVCKT010018312.1:0-23633 GCA_032273925.1 Rhynchotus rufescens | reverse complement strand
TTTCTTTCTTTCTTTCTTTCTTTCTTTCTTTCTTTCTTTCTTTCTTTCTTTCTTTCTTTCTTTCTTTCTTTCTTCCCCATAGTCTTCCTCCTCTGTAAACTGGAATAAGTTTGTGGCAGTGACTGCTGTTCCTCATGGCTGTACTGCACCTAACACCCCATCATCTCCAGATATCAGACTGAAAAGCAGAAAACTTGGACTAAGATTCAGGCAATATGAGTGCCCTTTCCACAGTCTTCCTGGCTGATGAAATAAGACATTTAAACCCAAATCCAAGGAGGCATTAAGCTGCTTAGCTCCTATTTAGATGTTTAATTCTAGTAGATTTCAATAAGAATTATGTTGTGCGTAACACTTGCCTAGGAGTTTACTCTTAGTAGACCTCATTTCACCATGTGTAAAATGAAAATTAACACTTCTGTATGTTGCAAATAGTTAATAAAAGGTTCAGAAGGTGTCTGGATTTTGCGGCAGTAGCAACCAAGTGAGAACCTGATTAGCAACCTGATTAGGGCTCTTGGCCTGCTTTATGCCTGCTCTACGTACCATTTACAGCAAGCTGCTTGCAGCAGTATTTTGTGACCTCTGCTGGCAGATGTTTTGGCTTCTCACGTATTATTCAGCAAGCCAGGCTTTTACCTTAGCAGGAGCAACCAAAGAAACAACCCTTTCTTGCAAGCAAGTTAACTCTCCACCTTCTTCCTTGATCATCTTCAGCATTGGGCTACCTAGAAGTAGCAACATCCCGACCAGCCATCAGGGCATTTTGGGGGTCTTAGTTCACATGTGTAAGTTGCATGGATTTTGCAGGGGAGAAGTTATTCTTAAGTTCAATAAATTCAATAAAATTAGCAAAGCAATCAAACTGAAATATACAAATATGCTTACAAATACGCTTATTAAGAGAGTATTTCTGAGTATCTACCAGGATCCACTGACTGGGGCTTATCGATAGGCTAACCAAGACAAGTACTTAAAGAAATAACAAGAAATATATGTCCTTCATCAGTTGTTAGCAGTGCCTTATTCACCTAAGATGGTCTGCACTGGTGGGAGCTGCATCTGCTGTGTTAAATAAACATTAAAGAACATGCCATATAGAGCTGACATAAAGGACATGCCAGCAGCGAATGAAAACTTCTGCAAGGTCCCTCAAAAGCTGCATTACCCCCCACGCACCTTCGTCTGTGGGGACATCTTGTGCACAGCAGACACTTAGCTCCTTGAGACAACCACTACGGTGGGAATTTGCAGCTCCAAATAACCAAGGAGCGGGACCCACAGCAGCTTCTGCTAAGACTAACGCATCTTCCTCCAGGAAGAGTCGGACTAAGCTTCCCTTCTGCTGCTGGCTGAGGAAAGGCATTATCACAGCGATCAGATACTGAGAGTCAAGGCACTCACAGTCATTGCTTAAGCACCTTAAAATAGACCTCTGAGAGAGAAATTTTGCACAGAGGTATTAAACAAATGAACCTATTGAAGCACAGGAGCAAGACCGCTTTCCCTTTTTTGTATTGAATTCTCTGCTGCATCTCAGATGATAATCTCTCAAGTGTAAATCTAAACCTTACCAATAAGGAAAAAAATCCTCAAAGAATAGAAAACTATTTCATCAAGGTAACCTATTCCAGAGCTCTCAGTTGTAATTAATGTAAAAAAGATGACCCCAACAGGGAAAGGTTTGGTGTTGCTTACTCCTCATGTTATTAATCCATCTTCTGGGATGAAACAGTACCAGTATGTCTTTCAAACATATTGCATCTGTACTTGAATCAGGAGTATAGACATTTTAAAGTGACAATTAAGAGGTGCTTTGCACTTGATTAATTCATGCACATAACAGGCTGCTAAATTGAAAAAGTCATTTTCCTATATAGCAAACAGAGGAAAAAAAAATAATATCACTATTGTTTGATTTAAATGATGGGCACAAATAGGAGGAAACAAACTTAACAAGCAGCAAGGGCAGAGCTGATGCAGATTCTGTGTTCCTTAGAGCATGCATAGTACCTTGAATCACTTTCAATTCCCTTACTCAACCAGTCAGCAGAAAAGCCTAATTTCTACTGGTTAATATTATTATTCCAGACTAAAATAAAACAAAAACAAAAAGAAAAAAGGAAAAAAAAAAGGAGGGGGGGGAATAAAAGATACACATGGCAGATAGGCAATTAGATTTTGAAGCTCTATCCTAAGCCAACATATCACCATGCAAAAGAAAGAAAACTAGCAAACCTAATCCATTAAAACATCCTATGGTCTCTTATGGCTACAAACAGTCATATTTATGGAGCCACACAACAGACCCATCCCACAGATTTCTCCAAACAAAACACACTTACTAATGTATCTTTAACATCACCTATTCACAACAGACTCAGAATAACCTTTTTCCCTTGAAGGTGCTCACCATGCCTCTCTTTTAGTGCTTTGTAGCCTTCCCATCTCTGACTTGTCACACCTGAAACCCCTTCCTGCTTTGCCCTCTCCATCAAAGCCAATCACAAGCACTTAGCTCTGCAGACAGCGTTCAAGTAAAGGCCACAGTAAGATTCCAGGGTGGTAAATAAATAGAAATTCCCTATTGCAGACCTCTTCCAAAAGAAGGGGGAATCTTTGAGAGTCTAAAACATGCCAGCAATAGATCTTTAAAATAAAAATAGTAATTAAAAAAAAACCTATCAAGCAATTAAGCAGAGACATATGAGAATATTCTTAATTACTTAATTTTTTTTCCAATAAAAGAAGGAGATGAGTTCTGTCCAATATTTCATCTATTGAAACCACACTGGATATTTTTCTTTTTACTTAATAATTCTATCTTCTCAATTTATACAAACCTCAATGAGCTGTGTGCTGTTTGTAGTCTTCACAGTGCTTCATGGATACTTTTATACTTTTTTTTTAAATTAATATTGAGTTATGAATTTGGAACAAAGAACCTGAGATTTACTTTTGGAAAAAAAAAGTTCCCCAAGCCTCTAGATTTTACTTCAAATCAAAACCTCAGATTCATCCGCAACACTTAACCTTTCGTCCCTTCAAATCCCAAATGTTTGTTCTTTCTTTTTAATTCATGCTTCTTCAAATGCGTGACTGACTGCATAAAACACAGCCCCTTCTACTCCTTCCAAATCTCACTGTTTGCCATCCTAGTCCAGCAGAAATGTTTAGGTTAAAAGCAGGCTCATGCTTTTTCCATTCTCTCTCTCCTTCTGTCAAACTTTGAGCTTCTGTCTCGACACAAAAAGCCCAAGCTTTCTCTCACCTTTAAAAAAGGGACACGCTTGCTAACAAACCAGTTAGTTACAAATTTATTCTGTTCTCCTTCTTCTTCCATATGCTTCTCGAAACCCTGTTCTGCAGCTGCTTTCCTGCCCCTTCCCATGCTTGGTTTTATATCATTTCCTCATAGCTGGAACAGCTTGATTCTTCCTGTCAGCAAAACAATCTTCTCTACCTCAACCCTCTCTGTAATTACTTTCTTTGCTGTGGTGTCTCTGCCAGCTGTATTCCCTTGCAATATATAAATGATTATTTTCCCATGTATCAAAATACTTGTCTGATTTAAGCTGACCAGTCAGATACTGCTGGCCAAATTTAACCCCTTGGGAAATTCGGTTAAGTCGGTAAAATTATACGAGGTATGAATCTGGCCTTCTATCTTCAGCACTTGTAAATCCCCACATACATCAGGGTGTCAAACGAATCCTTTGGCAACTTTCCTTTATTTCTTGTTTCACTCACTTGTCCTATAGGGGCATAAAATACTCATCTAAATGATATGGCAGTTGTTAGCCAGGATTTATTCCGATTCCCATGCCTTATATGTGAAATGCATCCCATCTAGGATTCCCACTGGGCTGCTAAGGGTGTTAATCGATACTGGCAGCATTCAGGTCACACTGGACCTACCACATTTATCATATTATCCCATCAAATCATAATCATGCTTTAATGGCTCTGCTAAATAACTTTTTTGCATCAGTTGAGTACAGATGCAATGTCTGTCTGGTCTGCATTGCATTTATGCAGCTCTTCTAATGCCCTGGAAAATAGTTTTCCATGCAGCTTCTGTTTGCCTTGGAAAACTTGCATGCATGAAATATCCTAATCCTGTTCCAGATCTTTCAGTAGCAGGGATGTCTAAAAGGTCAATGAAGAACATTAGTTACTTCAAGGGAAGAAGAAATAAGTCCTCCTTTAACTTTCTCTCATTGCTTTTTACCCTCTGCTTTTCAGCTGCAGCCTATATAATAGATCCATGTTTTCTACATGCTTATGGAATTCTGTTCTTCAGAAGAGGGGTTTTTTTTTATTTTTTCTGTCTGGAAGTGTAGTGGGTAAAGTTCCCTGTATTGTTTCTTGACTTTCATTTATTCCAGACCTCATCTCTTTATTTACCCTATAGGGCAAAGTAAAATTTTAGCAGTTTTAATGCCTTGTATTCTGAGAGGCACATAAAAATTGCCACAGGTGTAAATATTTTAGTGCAGGTGATTTAGATCTTATTTTAGATAAACAAGAGTATATTCACTGATGTTGGTTTCTTTAGTTGCTTTATAATCTCGTATTTATTATTATTGTTCTATCATGCAAGTAATGCTAGAACTGTATTGGGATGAGTCTTTCAAGGCTCAAGTTGCAACTCAGTATTACCTAGAAATGTAACTCATTCTTTATATTATCATGTGCAGGGCACTCAGATTTTTATTACCGCTACTAATTTATGCCAACTAGCAATTTCTTTCTTTAATCAGCTCTTAACACGTTTTCATGCAATTAATAACAAGCAAGTTGATAAAACGTAAAACTGAAATTACTTTAGTTCCCTTTAAACACTACTGAGTGATCCCACAGGACAAGAATCTAAGTGTCTCTTCAAGCATTAAAAATATGGGTTATTATACTATCATCAGAATGGACCAAGAGCTACATCTTGCATCATCTATCAAGAAAAATGCTGCCAGATGGAGCTCTTCCCTGGCTCCATCAAGTAAACACTTCATCTTTTCAAGACTGCAGTGGTGCCCTTACGGTGCAATAGTCGTACTCGAACCCAGACAGAATGGCAGCAACGGCCTTGCAATCTGTGACAGTTTCTTTTCCTATAGCAAAAACAAAGGCCTGGCCTGGCACAGCCAGCTCTCCCTGCCTGCTTTGGTACACATCACTAGAGCAAAGCTACCAAAGAACTGCAGAGCAAGAAGAGGCATCTAGATCATCTCCTCGACCCACCCAGGGAGGAAAATGTCATTCCCAACGTTTTTTTTTTTCCTCACACCTATTTTTGACTCCTATTCCTCCTTGATTCTCTTGTGGACTCTGCCCAGCTATTTCATATCTCTCTGGAAGTGTTATGGCCCACGTTAGACACCGCGCTCAGGCCATGACAACGTGATCCGTAGACAAAGGGACCCTTCAAGTACTTTGTAGAGGACATTCCTGTTTCTAGGCTCCAGTCTGGTATCTGACATTTTCACAGCACTGTCACATCGCTAGCTTACCATAGTCTCTAGATTCATTTCTTCCAATTAACTTCTTCCTGACCATTCATTCTCTGTCATCTACTTCACAGCTGTTTGTTCCAGGCTCAGTGGAATATCCTTCCCTTGTCCTTACTTGTTTCTAAGTACTTTCTAAAAATCATTTGTATCTAATTTACTTCTTAAATTTGCTATGGTAATTTTAAATTCTAGTTCCTACCTCCCATTTGCCTGAATTGCCTGATTTTTTTTTTTAGTCTCATCCTAAGCATCCAGAAGTATGGGGAAACATGTGCTGCAAAACAACTCCTCCATGTACCTTTCTATCCAAAGTCCACTCTCTCCATACAATATGCAGCCTATAGTGCATCCCCATACAGAAGTTTCATCAGGACCACATTTATCTAGCTGTTCACAAGGCTCATGTGACACGGTTTTAAAGCCTTACTAAAGGCTTTACGGTATCAAGATTTATGGTATCAGCTGCTTCTCCTGTAGCCACAAAGCCTGCAACCCTGTTACAAAGGGAAACCAGGCTGTTGGACATAATTTGTTCTCGACAAATCCACGTTGGCTCATACTTATCACACTGGTATCTTTAAGGTGATTTTTTTTTTTTTTTTGATAATTTGTTCCAGAAATGTTACAGCAGTCGACACTAAGCTGACTGGCCTGTAATTTCCTGGGTTCTCCTTTCCCTTCTTTTTAAAGATAAAGCTATGCTGGCCCTGTTCTAATCTCCTGGTTCTTATGTATTATCCACAAAACCCCACAGACTGAGGGCACACTGAAACACTAGACATTTTTAAAATTAACTTTTTAAATTTTAAATTTAATTTTTTAAAAATTTATTTTTTAACATTTTTAAAATTGACTATGGAACTCTTTTTGGCTTCAAGTACAAGACAGTTGTTTGTGATGCCTTTCTTGTTGCAGAGTAGGAAGGTTATCTACAACGATTAAAATAAAATAAGCATTTGTAAATGACCTCACAGCACTATTAAAAATATTGTCTTCTACCCTCTCTTAACAGGCTAAAAAAGTTCTTTTGAACAAATGTTTGCTCCGTGTCATCAATCATACCAGCTTTCCAGTCTAACCTTGACTCATGTGAATACACACTGCTTGTCATTTCACTAGACAATTTATTTAAACTCCGTTTCTAACTGCTCAGTTTTGGGAGTGGTTTTTGGTTCTGAAAAAAATTAAAAAAAAATTATCAGCATTCTTCAGTACAGGTCTTCTTTTTTATTGAGTTATATTTTAAAGTAGGATTTTGCTGCAAGGCGTACTTAATCCTTTATCCTAGGAAAGTAACATGCCTATGATAAATAAAAGTGCACATGGATGCTGCATGTGAAAGTAAAAGAAGGACCATTAGCTGAGAGCTTTAATGTTGTTTCCTCTCTAGGTGCAAATAAATAATAACAGGAACCACTAAATTTAGCAAAGGTCATCTGGCCTTTTTTTCCCCAAAGCTGATTGTGACTAGCGAGGCCCCAGTAGATTTACAACACATATTTCACTTTCTACATATCTTCATTTTTCTCTTTTCTCCCTGTCCCCCAACCTTGCTGGATGTGCCTACTGCAGCATCTAACCTCTTGCTTGTAAGAAGGGTGAGCCTGATGGCAAAGCTGCTGTGAAAATAAATTCATAACCATTACTCCATCAAAGAGCAGCACACCATAATATTTTCTCCTTCTAGTAACACATTTTTCACTTATTTTTAGACTTATCTTAGCCTCTGCTAGATATGCCTTAAGGTATTAAAATTTGTGATGAATTCTGGTATTTTTATTTGCTATATACTCTGTTGCAGTTAATGCTCTAAGATAGTTCAGTATACTGCTTTTCACAGAATCTTTAGGAGGTATTTTCTTTAGAAGAAAATAACCTAATTGTTTTACAGGATATTTTTCATGCTGTGAATGCCCGTTAGTAAATATGGCTTTATTTAGTAAGTATTTTAATTTTCTGAAGTGAAAAGTATCAGTGATAAGATTCAAGAAGAGCATTTAGGCAAGCAGAGCGCTTAGATTTGTAGAGCATTACTGTGGCAAATAGTAACAGTGAACAAGGGCAAGAGGAGCAGGTGATTCCCCTAGGTACATGAATCCCTTCCTCCTAGAATTTGGTGATTCCCCAAACTGGTAAGACTGGACATCTTCCTCTGAACAGTAAACACCTTTCTCTTGAGGGAACAGTTGAAGAGAAACACTGGAAACTCTCAGGAGCTGCTTGACCCTCATGTTTCCTTTTCTATATTAATTCCCGGAGAGGACAGGGATGTGTCTCCTCTGATTGTGTCCCTCTCTCTTTCCTCACTGTGCTAGCTATTGATCAGCACACCTCAGACGTTAAATGGGCATAAAACAGTGAGGGTAGTCTGGTAGTCTGCAAATGCAGAAAAAAACTCACAGTGAAGCAAATTAAGGTACTCTGGGGGCAGCTTTTTTCAACATGATTCTAAGTAGCCAACCACCCCCACAAAAAACAAATACAACAGGCAAACAAACAAAAAAAGAGACTCCCTAAATCAGCTTTGAGCTCCTTCTATATTGTGGTTTAAATATTTGAAATGAATAATGTGCCATGAAAATGCAGACTGAGCAAAGTGAAGGCAGCAGATGACCTCAAGGCAGCAACCAGTGCAGCTGAATCCAAGCAGCTATGACTCCCCCAGCACACAAACCTCCGAGCTTCTTTACGAGCTTGGTCTTGTCTATATGATGCTAAATCCAATTACTTCAGTCGAGAGTGACCTGTTAGAATGTGCCATGAAAAAGGCAGGCAACTCTTTACAGTTCCATAAGTGTGCAAGGTATCTACTTAGGGAGTAGGCTAATTGGGTATATCAGGCTGAAAGGACTGACCTTGGGGCAAAGAACTTTTACACTAATTGTTGCAAACATTTGTCACACGAGACTGAGGGAAGTGCTGCTGTGTCACAGCACAAAACAAGGGAGTGAAACCGAGGTTTAGCTGTGAGTTATATTGCTCTGTTACTATCCAACGTGCTGCACAGTCTTGGGCACAATGTGACACTTATCTCTGTTTTCCCTCAGCAGAGCTGGGAATACATTTGTGGCATATGTGAAGACTCTCAGACCATCAAGCCAGAGGCTCTTAGTTTTGGAGCTGAGGGTGACTGAGTTTACTGCTTCTCTCAAATCCATCTGTTTTGTCAGGTCTTCTGTGTATCAGTAATCCTGAGCAAACATGTCTGACTGCCAACACCCATCTAGTACATCTTTCCATCAATACAGATAGCTGCTCTGTCAGCCTTTGCATATGTTTATTGCTTTCTTTGCAGGCTTAAGGAATAAGTGATTGCTAGGACCTGCATTAGACAGGCAGTTAACTGAAATATAAAGACCATGTGCCTTCTCACAGTCTATACGTGAAGCCTGGAGTAGCACAGCACATTTTACCTCTGTCTCCTCCGTTCCCACACTAAGGTATTAATGTATAAGCCACTTTATTTACTAGTACAGTGTTCTCTTATCTGGCAGCTGGTGGAGTAATGCTAAAAGAAGAGCCTCTATGTTATCTCATGTCTGGTCACCAAAAATAAATGTAACCTATATTTTGTAGGATAACTGACTTACAGGAATCAATCTTACAAGAGAAAAGATGTTTCACCTTATGGAAACAAGTTTTATAATTATATATATAGTTTTGTGTGTGCAAAAAACTGCAAAAACTGCAAAAATAATGCAAGATTGCTAGGGAAATTTGGTGTCAAGTATTTCTAGCAAGATGAGAAGTCTTGTGGTGTGCAGTTTGCGGTCATTAATTAATTTAATCTTACAGAATCAGTTCTAATTAGCTGATGTCTTTCCTTCATGAATATACATGAAGCAGCTTCATACTGTAAATGCACACCCACTTCTTTACCTAACATCAATATTTGGGGTAGGCAAGTATTTTGAGGGGCAGGGAAGACATTTGATTTAGCTGAGCTTACTCTGTTTCTAATAAGCTGTAGAAAGGAAGGCACTGATTTAGGGACTGGGACACAAAATTGAAATCAAAATATTGTGCTAAGTAAGCTACAGCATAGATTTAAGGCACTGGAATGGGAATCAGGAGCCTGGCTTTCAATTCCAGGTTCTGCTCTACACTTTGTGCACGATACTGTGCAGATCACTTAACTACTCAGTGCTTCATTTGCCCGTCTGCAAAGCAAGAATGCAAAGTCCATTAAAATTTTAGCTTTAGTGGACAATGGGAGTTTTGTTTGGATTTTATGAATCTTAGCAGAAAAGAGAAGAGGTATGAAAGCTGACGTCTCATCAATGCTGTTAAGAGGCTGATGGCAAAATATCTTCAGTGAGGATTTTTCTGTAATCCATGGAAGAGTCTAATTCTGGGACAGTGAACAACAGACCAGCTTCTTTTTTTGCCAGCTTTTAGAGAAAGGCAGGTCAGAGGGATGTTGCTGGTTGGTCTCTAGGCTAATAATGTTTGTAAGTTGGGAGAGCAGCCTTCCTAACTGTAAAAACTGGGTATTTTCCACCCTGCTGTCTGTCTCTAAAAATACTCCGCATTGTAATGAAGTAATAGTTTTAAAGAATAAGATAGACTGTATTATAAGTCCTCTCTGCTTCTTTGTGTCTTCACAAAAGCTTTTAAAAGTGTGGATTTTTATCTGCAGGAAACAACAATTATTAATGAGGTAGATTGATTTTTTTTTTAAATAGGATACTTGGAAGCCATTTGCTCTGCTAATTATTAACAGGAATGCTGATGATATATCTACACTGTTTTGGTATGATGGATATTATCTAAAATTCTCGTAAAAAGCATTTTAGAACAATAAACCTCATCTGAAGTGTGAACTGAAACTATAAAATAATATACACAGAAACCGTCTGCAAAAATTGCTATCTCATATTTTCCCCCAGCATTTTTGCCTGGAAATACCTCTGACGCAATGTGAGATGCATTGTTTCATAAATATCATAATTTTGCTGATGTCAAGTTTCTATTAAAGTACCTTATTAAGTAGTAATTATTGCAATAAATAAACACGTATCAGGAATAATTGCAATGTTGATTTCATACTCAAGATACTCAGAGGAAGGTAATTCTCTTTCATGGATGATTTCAATACTCGGCTTTATTCTCTTTTGTAAAGTTCTGCACACACATACACACAAAGAAGAGATTTCCAGGCCCAGGCAAGTGTTTCTTGGGATGTGCTGTAAAATTACAGAGCACGGCAACCCCAGGTCCTCAAATCAGCAACAGTCTGTCTCTTGAAGGCAGGTAGACAAATGAGCCAGCAGGAGGCAAGGGAGGTGACATTTTTTAAAGCCAGCTTAGTTTCTAAAAAAAACTTGATGGTATCAAACTCTTTCCAGAAAATAACCCAGTTTTTACAGATTAGCAAGTTCTCACCAGAAACTGTGGTGCTGGTATGTTTTCAAAACACTCTAGCAGGTTTCTGTCATATGTTTTGACAAAGAAAAATGAAAAATTATTTGGAAGACTTGGTGAAAAAGAGAGAAAAAATTGATAGAGACAAAAAAGAAAAAAGGAATAATTAAAAGCAAAATGAAGGGGGAAGCAATGCCTAGAAATATCTAAAGAAATGGCTCTGATGTCCTTTCATGGCAGTATCCGCTGCTGCAGATGCTCTTCTCCTCTTGTGATTACCTCTTGTCTCAACCCACTCTCAAACAAGTACTCTCTGTGTGTTTTCCTCTCTTCCCCTCTTTTACTGATTCATACCAGAGTGCTCTCTGGAGTGCTGTGTAGTCTTTCCTTCCTGCTTATTCACTCTTTCTCTTAGCTTTTCCTTTCTTCTGTTACCATAGGAGCCTTCATCATCATCATCTATATTTCTCTGCAAACATTTTCACAATTGCATGTTGAACTCCTCTCCTTTTCACTTGAGATACCCTTTCAAACAGGTCTACAAAACCAGAGGTTACACCTCTAGACCTCACCTACTGCCCCAACTTCACCATCATACAAGAGGGCAAGGGCAAGGCAGAGGGATGGTAAAGATTGTTGGCATTTCCTTTTAAAGACAAATTGGAAGTACTCAACAACTGAATTATTCAAACAAGGTCTTAGGTCAGGAGGCCTCTGGACAGCTTTCTGTGGTTCTGTCAACAAAGATAGTATTCAGAATAAGGTTTGCTTTGGGGCCAGAGCCCTGCACTAAAGACTCCTCCTTCTTCCACTTTTCCAAAAATAAAAAAGACTTAAATGCAATTGTGTCAACACATTTTTCATGCTTTCTGTGCACTTTCTTTAATGTTTACTGAGTGACCTCTTACAGCCAGTTAGTACTGGGACATTTCACCCATGAACTGTTTTCCGATTCAATTTATTAAATGCAAGTAACCATAAATAATTATAAATCAATTACTGAGTCTATTCTACACTTCACCAACCCAAAAAATCATAACAAAGTACTTTTGAAGGTGATTGAGTAAAATGAACAGTTTCCATAAGGCAAGGCATTTGTGCTTCAATTTATCTTTTCCTTCATAATAACACTATTTGAAATACATTTTGCTAAATATGGGAACTACTCTTGTAGAAGAAATCAATTATATTCTTAAATTTAAATTTAAATCTTTCTTTTTCCCTTCCAGTTATGCTCTAATGTATCACTGTACCTCAGAAATATACCCTAGGGAAAATGCTTCTATTCTTCACTAAAAATCCATGAATAACATTATGTAGAAATTAATTTATGATAAATGATTTAAAATCTTAACCTAGAATGGCTTCTTATTCAAATGTCATCAGAAAATGGCACCTCACCCGCAGAAAGGAGTCAAGGGATCCATTCTCCATGTATTCAACTACAATCATTACTGGTCTGCCTGCAAAACAGCAAAGAAACACATTAGGAATAAAGACATATTATGGGGTTGTTATGTTTCCAACTGTTACGCACAGATTGTTCACATTACTTACATATTTTGCCTATTTTCAAAATCCTCATTGATATCACAAACATACTTTCTTGTGATATTCTCTAAGCAGTATTTTCTATCTTTTTTTTTTTTTTTGATATTACTGGATTACCTGAATGCATATAATTGATTCTCCCCTTTTTAAAAAAGGATCAAAGAAGAGTTTTTTAGATCCAAATAGCTTCACTCACAGTACTTTCTATTAGGAACAGTCAAGTCTAAATGTACATTGAATACATTTTACAATAAATTTTGGAATGTATTTTCATACATTGCAACAAAAAATCATGAGCCATCTCAGCATATTACAAACTCACTGCTATAATTTTCCCTCCTAGAGCAAAAAAAAGCATAATGATTTAATGGCAGACAGATATATATATATATATAGAGAGAGAGAGAGAGAGGTAAAAAGATAGAAATTCATTAAAGAATCAGATAGAGAGATAGAGCTTCAAGTAAAATCTAGATTGCATTTATGTTTGTATTGGCATATATTGACTCAATCCAGCAAAATTCTGAATTCACATATGTGTATTTAAAACACAAAAAGTCCCATTCAAATCAAATGCGATCTTGGAATTAAATCCAAATTAAGATACTTTAGAAGCAGTAAAATAGGCAATATTTATCTCTGGAGAGACTGTCCAAATCAGAAGGTAATTAATAACATTTCACTTTTCATAACCAGGAATAAACCACCAGTCTCAAACTGCTTGACAGGAGAGGCCCCCATTAGCATGCTAATCACAGTGTGCAGCAAGAGCTTGTTTTAGAATTGTTAATATTACTAAGGAGCTATAATGATATATGCAAAACTAATGTAATGAATAAGTATGTTAATAAGATTGGGAAGGTGGTGGAAAGTCTTAAAAGGGCAAACCTTTCTTTCCCTGAGAATGTCTTTCTCTTAAGGGGGTTGTTTGAACTAGGAACTGAGCTACCTGGTGAAACCACAGAGCTGCCCCCAATTTTACTCAAAAACCCAAAGAAGCTGATTTCATTCCTTTTTTCCTCTGCCTCGCAAATGATTGTTGTGCTTCCTTTAGACAGGGTGATGAGAAAAAAAAATGCAATATGAAAAGGTGAGAAAGTGCAGAAGAGCTTTGTGGCATTTCCAGTACAATTTTCTGCTCCATTTTTCTACATGCTCACATTCTATTCTTTTTGAATAATAGTGGAAGGGTTTAGTAAATAGTCTACCCTATAAATTAAGCAATAGCCACACATTTCTCCTGAGCTGTTACAGCTAACCTTGAATTTTCAAAAGTGAATGAGTGGTTTCACTGTTCCTTCCCAACATACCAACATTGAATTCCATGTACTCTGGTGATACTCATTTGCCTAGCTTATCCAAGTCTTTCTGAAGCTCCTCACAATATTCTCTCATTTCTTCTACCCAAACTTGGTATTGTTTCTGTATTTATCCTCATTTTTACGTCCTCAAAAATACAGTAGTGTTAACAGTACACAATACTGTTTTTTTTCAGTGAAACTTCTCAGTTGCATTCTTAAAAAAAGTTACTAAATAGACTTTCTGAATGTAAAGAATTATCTTTTTTTAACTGAGTGGTTGGTCCCTTTTGCAAGTGTGTGTGTGCATCTGTTGTCAAACCAATTTCTTCATATCCATGTACATTCATTGCTTATCCCTAGGTTCTGTACTATAAACTTAAGTGACAGATAACTTCTAAGCTCTATCTTGGAGATCTGAGTGTTTTAGCAATAAATGTTATATATTTTATTATAATGTTGACTAATTGGGTAGCCTAGTTTCCCTAGTGGCAGACACGTTCTATATTCCCTTGCCCTTACTGTCTGCTTTTAGTCAAGTGACTGCCATCTTCTGCCACTGATGCCAAGTGACTGCCAACTTCATGTGGAAGGAACAGTCTAAAATCAAGATACGTAAATTAACAGCATACTCCTGCTAGAGGATCTGATGATGAGCAGAAAGTAAGTAAGTAATCTTTGTAAGTAGGCTCTTCAAGCAAGTAATTTCCAAACTGATGCAGGCAACTGCATCTTGCATCAATGTAAAGCTTGTGTTTGGCTGGTGTGTTTGGTTAAGTCAGCCAAATATTTCTCTTTCTCTGGAAACAAATAAAAAGCCTGTGTGAAAATATGTACCTGAAGGGAATGACAAATGCAGCTATTGGGCTTTGAAACAGTGCCCCTTGTTTCCAGTTAGCAATTCTTTGGCACATTATGCTTTCCAGAAGATATTTTATAAGGTTCTCTGGAGGTTCATAGGCTTTCCTTACATCTTTTATGCTCCTTAGATGCATATCATCAAATACAAATTATTTTCATACAAACTTTGAAAAGTCAACTTTTAACTTGCATATGATCTCTCAGAGACCAGCCAAAAAACCTACCAAACCTGTATTCCATTTTGCTCAGACCAACAATGTGAATTTCTAGGCTAAATGAACTATATCTATATGCATTTCTTTATAGATTTAAAAAAAGTCAACAGCATCTTTTACTAGGTAGTGCTTATTAGCTTTTAAATTGCTTGTTGTCTTCAATCACTTGAAATGATATGCCTTAGCACTCTAATCCATCTCTGATGAAAATACTACATCACACGAGTAATGTAATAAATATGCAGCCATATAAGTTACAGAAATAAAATCTGCTTTACCATATGATAGCACAGAAATGGCATGATATTGTAAATGCATAAAATACATGGATTTTTATTGTAGCCATAGACTGGAAGGTCACCACATCATGAAGCATTCTGAAGTTTTGGTGAACAATTAATTTAGTCACCGAGGTTGAGGTTAACTCCCCACAAACTCTATCTGTTCCCCCTTCCATGCTACCTAAATCTCAAACAAGTTTTACAGAAGGCTGTATAAAGCTCATGAGATTGCTGAAATATGAAGCCACTTCCAGTTATGAAGCCTTAACAGCCTTAAGCAAAAATCTTAAATCTGGATCCTAGCACTGCCTTCTCAAATAATTCATCTAGTATGCCAGCACTTGATAAAAACAGCATATTTTGGCAGTAAGATTAATATATGATTGCAGATATTTATGTATTCTATGCTGGACTGTGACAGGCAATGCAGTAAGATTTTTAGTCAGCAGGATATTTGCCTTTGGAACACATGGAGATTGAAATTTTCTCAACTATTGTTGAACTATACTTGAAGATATGGGAATAAAAAAGGGCTACCCAGCAGATTCTAGTGGATACATTTATTACCAAAATGGAACTTACATAGGTTCCATTCACAATAAACAACTTTCCTCAATAATTTTATAATTTTTCAACTTTCATACAAGGTTCTGAAATTGTTTTACAAATACAAATGCATTACATGTTGTCAGGAAATACAAAGTAGGACATGTCTTGATTTCTGAGATGTGAAAAACAGGTCCAGAGAATCGATCTCCATCTACACTGTATAGGGTAAAATTACACTATCCAATTAAGTTTTGCTTGGTTACCAATACACAAGTTGCATTTTGTTCCCTAGCTCAGTGCCTTCTAGAGAAACTTGAGCATTGATTCCACCACGATTTTGGAGCTCTGCAAACTGACTCTGTTCACAAACACTCCAAGGCCTGGGACTAGAAACTGGCTTTGGAGAAGCCAGCTGAGAGCCAGAAAACCCGGCACATCCAGGGCAGATGGCCAAACATGAGACATCTCAGCCCAAAGACTAAGAGTCACCAGAGCACCAAGAGCAGGCAGTGGGACAGACAGGACTGTTTACTGCGGAAAACACAGATCCTAATACGATTAGCCACTGCACTCCAGCAGTTCCAGATCTGAGAAGCAAATTCTGAAAACATGACTCTACTTTGGATACCTTAGACGTAACAGAGCACAATCTGGGATGCCTAACCTCTGTGGGCTCATAGGGTGGCAATCAGCCCACGGTTTGCATGGAAGAAGGCTCCTGAGAAGACAAAAGATTGCCATTAGTTTATATTATTTCTTTCTTAGGCACAATGAGAAGGTGTTATCACTTAAACTGTGGTGCAATATGAGTCCTGGAAAGATCAAGGTCTGCGCTGAACACTGTAAAAAGTGTAAAAAAAACCATGTAAAAACATGGAAGATACTGCTTCTCCTTTAAAGATGGCTACAGAATTGACTTCTAAAAAGATTTCTAAACCAGTTTAACATTTGGCTATAAATCAAAAACAACAATAAGAAGAGTACACTTAAATTACAAAAATCCACGTTGCTTCCATGGCATTAAGAAAGACGTGTTCTTCACCTTCAAAACAAGGAGAGGAGGAGTGAATAAAGGTGGGAGGTGAGGCAGAGAAGTCTTTGAGAGGGAGAAGCTACCTTTGATTATTTTATCATGGAGCAGGCTAGTGCTGCTAATTCAGTCAGAAAGCACTTAATTCTTTTCCTGCATTCATTATTACTTAGACATGTGGAACCTATAGACATCTGCATTTGAAGAAAGAGGCTTTTGGACAAACAGACATGGGAGACAATGCAGGTGGAGGTGGGAAAAGCACCCAAGCCCTGAAGGATGACCCAGGCTGCAGTGCCAGCATTGTGCGAGTTTGCCTGGTCATCAGTGAAAACTCACCAGGGACCACTGGGAGCTCTGCCCAGGCAACTCAGTATCTGCCAAGGGACACTACTGGGATGGATGCTGAGCGCCTGCGTGGCCTGGGTGGAGATCACCAGATGAATGGATACCCAAACTCTAGTTTAAGGACATCGGCAGTTCAGGTGACAGTATTCACGCAAGTACAAGCTTGAGTGAACACACTCAGGCTTGGGCTCTGAACAATATTTGAGTAAGAAGCAGGTTAATTTTATAGTCAAGATCGACAAAAGGCAAGACAGAGAAAAAGGACACCAAAAAAAAAACCAAAACATTTTGAGATAGGAAGCCTTGGAATAAAGGCAGAAGTCTTGAGCTGCTAGGAGCTAAAAACTGCAGACACTGCCCAAAGGGAACATACAAGTTGGGGGAGAATGAGCTATGAAGAGGTTTGAAGATAGATGCAATAAGAAAATATGCCAACATCTTGCAACAGTTTTAGATACACAGCAGGGCTGGAGTAGTGAGTGCTGTCAGAAAAGGAGCTTTTTTTTTTAAGAATTAAATAAATAGAGTTTTGATGTAATAGGTTTGAAACCCAAACATAGACCTTACGAACTGTGTATGTTACATTTAGGATTTAGAGCATCTCAGTGAACAAAGTTACCATTTTACTATGTCCTTACGATAGCAACGAAGAACTAGAATCCTATGATATATATAGTGGTACCATACCCCCATTCATTGTTTTTATAATTTCTGTGATACTGTAAATATTCTTAAGCTCTTTTTCAATGCCAGACACACTTTTGGGATACTGGCTGAAATTGCCAATATCCCAAATTGCCAATATTGAAATTGGCCCTTCCTTGCACACCGCACATGCTTCTGGCTCTGGCTCTGGGGCTCCCAGCCCCTCAGAAACTCAGGCTCATTGCAAGTGCAGAATTAGTGCTCTGCACGGTCCAGAAAAAAAGAAGAAGAAAAAAAGGACGTGAATTTCATTATTCAGAATGAATCTGTAGAAAGAGTAGGGAATACTGACTGTTTGCAAGCACACTTTGTGAAAAATGGTTGACTGTTTTTGACAAGGTCTTTTTTTTTTTTTTCTTTTAGAAAGTTTTTCATTGGAATTCTCTCACACAGCAGTACTGCCTTGTAATGCCTTTCAAAGAAAAACAGCAGAAATGACAAACATCCTGTATTGATGTAATTCCATCTCAGAGTAGGTTACAATTATTTCATATTTTTCATTGATCGATCTGCTTCTGTTTAAAAAAAAACAGTAAAAGCAGAAATGGAAAAATAAAAAAGGAAAGCCATACATTACAGAATAATGCAAAATACCAACTGTATTTAAAATTCACATCATATTTTTAGTTCCCTTCCTGTTTTTTTTCCACAACACAGGCTTTTGATAGTGTGTAATTTAATTGAATGGTAGAGCGATGAATAAGGATGAGAATTTGAAGTGTCATATCAATGACAAAATATTCAGCTTGTTGTCTCCTGTTGTCATTTTAAATAATGCGGCAAAACCCACTTTAATGAATTCTTTATGTAAGATTAATCCTCCAAAAAGAATACAGTTAGTACATGCTCATAGCTCCAGTCTTTACTTATAATGAAATCTTTAATACCCATTATGGGAATAACTCTGTTAACATAAACACAGGATATTTATTTTTCCACTTAAATACCAAAGGCTTTAAATCTGCTCTCTAGCTCATGTAAGAAAACATGGCCCCATCAGTTTTGCAGGTCAGAATTCAGGTGTCCAGAAATGCTCTCATGAGTTTCAGATACTTTTTGATTGCACAGCCTTATTCTGTCCCTAGTTCCATAGTGCCTGCTACAGCTGTAAGTCTACTGGAGTAAAATGCATGGACACTCCTTTAAATAGCACTGGGTCTTTCCGTATGATATTGAGTGATACGATCATCGTATGACCCTTTCCGTATGATATTGAGATATATGAGTGCAAAATACCTACAGTAAAACTCTGCCTGCCACAGAAATGGTTGTGAAATGTTTCCCCAGATTTCACACTAGTGCTGCTCATGATCTGCTAGTACTAGTCTTATCTACTAGTGCTGTATCATCTCCAGGAAGGGAGCCATGGCTGCATCACTGGAGTTTCCTGACGCCTGTTCCTAATAATAGAATTTATAGCAGTTGTACGCATCAGTGGAGAACTGTCTTCAGGGAATAAAAAGATTTATTTTCCGTGGCACTAAAGCAGGGAGACAAGAGAGAAACAACTCAGTGATTATGTAAAAAAAGGAACTGAAAAAAAAATCTGCCAGTTTGGGGAGTAGGAGATTAGCATGTTGCAAGCCCAAATCAATAAACGTGAATTACAATACACATCATATTGTTCTTTAAATGGCTTTTCTGAACTTTTATACACACTACTCAATAAACCACTGGCAAAAATTCATGCCTCTCAGTACTTTTTAGAGGCCAGGACTATCTGCTATGTTGATTTCACACTTCTAACATGCCATCTTCAATCTTCTGGCCTTTCCCTCCCACAGCAGCAAGCACTACAAGAGGTTTTCATAGCTTCTCACAGGACACAGGAGGAATGATCATTAGGTAAAGGCAGTTTTAGCAACTGCTCCTCTAAAGTTGAATGCAAATCAATCCTCCAGCATGCCTACAGAAAAGATGCTGGAATATTTTGAAGGAAAGAAAAGTGGAAAAATAAACAGAAAACAGTTGCGCCCTATTTTCCATGGTTCTTACTCTTGTCTTTCTGTGAAAGAGGTCAAGTGGAAGGCAGTAGAGAGTTAAAAAAAAAGAAGAAAACCCAAACAATTGTTTTTTTTTTCCTGGTTTCAGGTAGGGAGATGAGGAATAAATAGTGGATAGAATTATAACACAGAAATACATTGGTTTGTTTTTTTTTCCCTTCCCCCCCTCTTAATTTTAACTTTCTAGATATTAATCTTTGGAAAAAAAATCTTGAAGTTCTTCTGTGTTAGGTAGGGTATCTGTATTATCTTAATCTATATATTCACTATTCATTTAAGTCCAATATGGAACTTCTGTTTTATTCCTTATGTTTACCTGAATACTATAAACAGAAAACACTACCACCACCACCAGCACCTTCAGTATTAGGGCAAGCTCGCTCATCAGAATTCAGATGTACCCGCAGATGTACATGCAGAGGGCAACAAGGGCCAGTGCATTTGTAGAACAGCTGTGAAAGCTGCCACATGAACTAATTCTAAGTGTACACATCTGAATTGAGAATCTTATACTATTTTGCAAATACCTATCTACTGTAGCCGTACATTTTAAACAGACAATTCAAGGTGAAGTGACTTGGTCATGATACTGCAAAACCAAGTCCTCAGCCTGCCAGGAAAAGCTATAGGAGCGAACATGTCTGAAAGCAGCATATCTGTGAGCTTTTTGCTGTCTTGACATTCCCCTGACTCTGAGATGAGAGTGTTGTAAACTGGATCATTGGCATAAATTGCTAGAGCTTCAGAACTATTCTGACTTATTACAGTTGCCCATCAACTTCCACAGCTCATTGCAATAGCCCATATTTGCCACCAGGCAACAAAATCTTGGCTATGTATCTTGTAACCATTCTGACATTGTCTTGGGGGAAAAGCAGGGGATATCCTTGGGCTACTCACATCTCAGAGCTAGACAACATGATTTCATTCCACACAGTCTCACTGCATCAAGGGTCACTTGCTCCATTGACTCTGCTGCATGTAGAAGAATTTTTTAGAAATCTGCTTATGAGCAACTTCTGCACTGAATAAATAATCAGTAGACCATGTTACACAGCATGTATGGGGCATAAGAAATAAAGCTTACTTCATCTTTATTGTGAATTTACCTATTCTCCCAGATGTATTATATTCAGAAGTTACAAGATAGGACTGAAATTTGAAAATGAGCAAAATAAACATTTGATATGTGCTTACCTGCAGGAGAACATATTTTCTAAATATATTGACATGGTGAAAGTATTATTTTCAATCTATAAAAGGTCAGGGAAGTTTCGATTATTCATTACTAAGCCTGGTTGTGATCTTACTAAGAGTCTGACATAGCTTAGACTATTTTCTTCATTTACCATTTGAGTAGAATTCTTTTGCTTCTGTTTAGTTATACACCACTTGTCCACATGGTCTTTAAACTTTTGAACTCGCAAGAAACAAAGTTCTCTTCACTGTTCCCAAGTATCTTTTTTCTTTCTACACATGAACAAGGCGTCCTTTCTCACTTAATGAAAGAGCAGAGGCCACATATTAAGACTACTGAAGTTTCTAAAATCCACAAAAGAAGCGTCAGCTGTAACATGTGGGAACTGCCAGATCAAAGATTGAGAAAATAAAAATAAGGATTCAGATTTCCCTAATCACCTCAAACAGGTCACATGGGTCAGTCCAAAACTGTCTAATCTTCATCAACTATCAAATGGGCCAAAATAGGTTTGAAAAACACAAATGTATAAAATCCAAAGTCAGGCATATTTCTTCTGCACAAAGTATTTGCTCAGGCTTTGACAGGGTACTTTATCAGGTTGAATTTGGTAAAGGCACCCTGGTCTCCTTTCTAGGAAAGAACACAAACAAACCAAATGTTGCATGAAGTGTGGGCTGCAGAGACTAGTTAACTCAAATATTTCTTTTAACCTATTTTCACATGCCCACTATATAGTTAGGCTCTGAAGGGAGTTCAGATCCTGTTTTCATGCTCATCACAAAATGAAGAATAACTTTGTATAGATTTTTTACAAATATAATTCTGTATGTGTGTGTCCATCATGTTGCTCCAGATCTCCTCTGTCTTTCCTCTCCCTTAGTGCTGAACAGAGATTTTCTTCAATTTATCTGCTTGTTACAATGATCTACCACATTATCTGTGGTAAACCTTACTACATAGTAGCAGTGTACATTATATGAAAATAAATGCATACCCAGGCAGGCTTTTCTAAACTTCTTTCAAGGCTAATTAAAATTTTGGAATAACTTACAATGGTTGAGCATGAAATTAGCCATTGAGCAA
The DNA here is from genome assembly GCA_032273925.1 of Rhynchotus rufescens. Taxonomy (NCBI): domain Eukaryota; kingdom Metazoa; phylum Chordata; class Aves; order Tinamiformes; family Tinamidae; genus Rhynchotus; species Rhynchotus rufescens. The sequence continues at coordinate 1,634 of JAVCKT010018312.1, read as the reverse complement.
GAATGGAGAAGAAAGAACTCCTTATACCATGTTCTATAGTCAGCCTAATCCCAGTTCTACAGGTCAAGCTAAACCCTAATGCATGGGCACTAAAAGTTTCTCCTACTGTTCACGTTACTTATTGCTCATCCATATGGTGGTTATGAAGTAGTTCCTGCCTAGCTAATGGAAAAGTGGCATTAGGTATCAGTTGTAAGGCTATTGGCTAGACATGCCAGGGATACAGCATTGAGGCTTGAAAGAGTAACGGGAAAAACCTGGAAGAGTAACTGGCTCAGAAAAGACTCATGAAAAAAAAGAATTTGTTAGTCGTTGGGAAAGGTTTAGGAGTTTTCACATAACAAAAAGAAAAAATATATCAGTTTAGATAGTGCGATCCAAAGAACGGAAAAATACATTATCTGAGAAAAAGAAAATGAATGGTTACTTTTCTCATTATTGGAGTACCATAAAATTATAGTTGAGTTTCACTATGAATAATTGTTCCTTGATGGTTCTTGTTGAGTAATTTTGCTCAATAAAGGTCTGTCAATACAGTTTGCTCTGAACTGTCAGTTTATACAATATCAAGAATAATGGGCTCACTCAGGTGCACTTGGAAATTGTATTAAGATATTAATTCTGGAGAAAAGAAAACTGATAGCCATCTGATTCAATATTCTAGTGTTATGCTTCAGATTTTTGAGAACCTCTCTGTAATATGTGAGCATATTACAATGTATGTTAAACAAACTGCCACAGACAATCAGGCACTAAAGCACTGAGAAGTGTATATCTTGTGTATAAAGTATATAGGTGGACTACTGACACTACCTTTTCCAAAACAGCAATGAGTAAACTGTCTTGTACCACTTTAAAGATTCTGGAAAGAAAAGGCAACTCCATTTCTTTCTTCTGCATAAAATAAGTTTTAAGGCTCACAAGTATGTATGTTTAAACAAGCCTAAACTCTTTCCTTATCTGTAAAATAGCCAGGTAATTGATTCTCGCAAAATAACTGGTAGGAAATTAACTGATGGTCATAAATCCTTTAAAGTCCCATCAAGGTAATTCCACAAAAGCTTCAGAGAGGTGCTCTGTGGATGAAATGTGGGGCTTGGGAAATTTTGATATTTCTCCCACTCTTCTGCTAATGTAATTTGGAAGCTCAATCCAAGCAAGGGGAGGTCCTTCAGAAAAGGACCTTAAAAGGGAGTTTTCCATAGTATCTCATAGACTGACACATCCTTATTGTTTCTCTCACCAGGAAACCCCAGGAGAGCTTGAAGCAGATACTAGTAAAGCTATTTGATTTCTCCCCTTCCCTCTCCAAGGCAGGAGGCTTGACAATCTCTCTGACACCCTTCAAGGATGACAACAGAAGTTTATCAGCACAGTAAGTTTATCTTCTGCTATACAGCAGGGCTATGCATTTACATAACTAAAATCCTTTCCACATGACTTGCAGCAACAAGTGCTGCAAATTCACAGTAGCTGCATTCCCCCTAAATGTGGAAAAGTTAAAATATGAAGTAATAGGTGAAAGACTGGCAGATTATTTACTTATTTTTATAATGTTTACACATGTGCACAATGTCAATGAAGGGGTAAGCTTCCATAACTCATGCGAGTATAAGCATGCTGAGATATGATGA
>JAVCKT010018308.1:0-11209 GCA_032273925.1 Rhynchotus rufescens | reverse complement strand
CCTTGACCACCACCCTCAACATGGGCCTTGACCACCACTCACCATCAACGTGGCCTTGACCACCACTATCAACATGGGCCTTGACCACCACCCACCATCAACGTGGCTTTGACCACCACCCCACAGCAGGACAGGGCCTTGACCACTAGCCACCATCAATAGGGCTTTGACCACCATCAACATGACAGGACAAGGCCTTGACCACCACCCCACCATCAACATGGGCCTTGACCACCACTCCATCATCAACATGGGCCTTGACCACCAGCCCGCAACGGGACAGGGCCCTGACCACCACCCACGACCAACATTGGCCTTGACCGCCACATGCCACCTCCTGGCATTTCTCCTACTCCTGGACACCGCGCTGTCCTTGAGCACTGTCTGCCCAACACAGCACCCCCTCCGCTCCCAGAAAATGGAAGGAAAAATTCCAACCTGAGCCCCATCAGAAAGACCCCCCACCTTCTTTACCTTGCCAGGTTTTGCTTTCGTAGCATCTCCTGCTGCCGTGCAAACATCTCCGCTTGTGCAGGCTGTAGGAACCCATAACCTAGGGACGGAGGGAGTAAGGACACGGGGTTATTGGGGAGAACGCAGAAGAGAAAGGACGGCCAAGGCGACCTCATCTCCATGCACTGTCCTTGGAGGGTGGCACTCTCACCTGGTGTCTGGCACAGGGCTGAAGGCACCCCAAGGAAGGGAGGTCGCAGGTGGGGTCCCAGGGCGATGTGGGGCGCGTTCTGAGGGGACAGCAGGGGCGGCGGGTGGGAGATCTCCCTGCAGGAATCGGGAAAGAAGGTCACGGTGACAATCTGGCAGCTCCATTAACAGAGAGCCCCGGCTCAGCAAGAACATCCTTTCTGCACAGAAACGAGCTGGGTTTGATAGAGGAGGCTCTCCTCGTATGAGGAGATCCCTGCTCATCCCTACACAGACTTGAAAAGGGGGAGAGAAAAAAGACGACATAGAGCCAGAACGGGAAAAAAGCACCTGAACTCCAAAGGGGATGGGACCCACGGGATGGGACCTACTTCTCACCCTCCTGATGGAGCTGTTTCCATAGGCTTCCACCTCATCAAAGGGGCTTTGGCTGCTGACAGCTAATGATCCTTGGGTTGGCCTTTTCCCCCATAAAATGATTTTATCTCAGCCTCCTTCCAACAGCAAAGGCATGTTACGTTTGGGAGCTGGAGAGAGGCAGGAGGGATGGGAAGGGGATGAGACAGGAGGCACCACGGAGCAGGGCAGGCGCTGGAGATGCTGCCCAGGACACCCCCCAGCAGATCCGAGGTGACATTTAAATGGGTTTGGGGTGGGCAAGAGGATGGTATCCGGAGGCAAAGCAGGTAGAAAGAGGAAAAAAGATGACAAAAAAAGAGAATATGCAGGAAGGGAAGAGGAGCCAAGGTCTCTTCCATTAGTCAAATCTGCCCTGGGAGCCTGCAAGCAAATCTCTGCTTTCCGGCTGCATGTCTCTTAATTCCTTTTGATAGCCACTTACAACGTTATTACCTTCACCAGGGCATCCAGAGGCAGAGCCAAGTGCTGTGCCGTTTATTTTCATTTTACAACGTGTCCCTATAAAAACCTGCTTCAGGAGAGTCTGGAGGGCAAGGAAGAGGGAGGAGCGGGAAGGTGCCCGGGACCTCGCAGAGACGCTGCTCCTTCCCTCCACCCCGGGGCCGGGATGCCGGGAGAATCCCACGATCCATGATCCTGCCAGGGCTGCGTTACCGCTGTAGCTCCCAAGGACCATTCTGGGGCGAGGCTGGGACAGCAGCCCCATTCAACAGCCTCAATGCCATTTTTTTCCCCCTCTGCAATCAGTGCAAGGATTGCAACAAAGCAGTGCAAAGCTCCTGCTTTTCCCCTGGAATAACCAACTATATCCTCACTCCGGGCACTACAAAACACCACAACACCCCACTCCATAACCCGCAACGGGCAGAAACTGCTGTTTTCCCCCCGCTGCCGCCTGCCCGCGCTCCCTCTCCCCTTGCTCCGACCATGCCCACCTCTCCTCCCCTAGCTCTCCTCTAAACTAATTGCCGAGCTCGCCGTGTCTGGAGGAGCGCCACGCATCGATCGGGCGCTGCTGAAATGTTAATGCTAATCGTATAACCGCTCCGCCAGCGCCTCGCGCTCCGGTGGCAGCTCCAATTAATCTCAGGTAACGCAGCGCGTGACCTTCGCCTCCGAGCCGGGGCAGCAGCCAAGCGATGCTTATGTAATTACACCGTGAAGTGTGTAATCACCTGCCCTAATCCCCGAGGCCTCGCAATTAGCCGGGGCCTCGGGCGCCGGGGCTGCCAAGTGCTCGGCCACCCCGGACAGCCCGCGGATGAATAACGGACAATTAAAGCGGCACGACGGGGGCGAGGAGGCGGCCGCTCGATCGTAATTAGCTGCAATCATGGGCAGACGAGCCCGGCGGACGTGCTGCTCGCTTGGCGAGGAGCAATTTAGGGAATCGAGCTGCTTTGAGCCGCGGCGAGCGGTGGCCGTGCCCCCCTGCTCCCCAGCTCAGCCCTTCGTCGAGGCAGGAATGGGGGTTCTGCGCTAGGGAAGAGCACGGAGGAGCCCCAAGGAGAGCTCTAAAGGGGATGCGGAAAACACGGAAAGCCTCCCGATTCCCACCAGGGAGAGAAGAGCCGTGCTCAGGAAGCACGGGACGGGATGGGGACTGGGAATGGGGAAAGAGAAGGTCATCGCTTTGGGCAAATGCTTCCGAGCAAGCTTGGGAATTAGCTGGCAAGCCCGGAGCAAAAAGCCACGGCGGAGCTTAAAGTGCCTCTAGGCAGCACAAAGCCCTGGGGACCCTTCTCATGGGGATGGGAGCCTTCACCGCGCTCAGGATGCACCTTCCTCCTCCTGCTCTTCCATCTCCCAGAGTAAGGGAGGAATTCCAGCCCCATGCCCCATTGCTTTTGGCAATTCCAAAAAAACCAATATCTCGGCAATTCCAAAGGATAAGCCCGGTCCCTGCCCTGCAGTGAGCCCTTCTGTGAGGGTTACTGCATCTTCCTTTTCCCTCCATAACCCTATTTTTTTTAATATGCCAGCTGGAGACTGGTGAGCAGGGTATTAGGGGATTTGCGCTGCATGCTGCTAAATTTGATATGTCCTTTAACAGGAGACAAATGGTTCACAAGGCTTAAAAGTATTGACTTTTCTTTAACAATAAGCGCTAATGGCCTTCAAATAATCAATATTTAAAGTCATTATGGGGTTACACATTATACTGTTAAAATCAAGGCTCTCGCTTTAACCCCATCCTCCCCTGCCAAGCCCAGCACGTGCCAAGCTCTGAGCACAGGCTGTGACTGGGGATGTGCGGGAGGGCCAGGAAATGAAGATTGAAACCGGCAGGGCATGGAAATAAATTTAGAACGGATGGGAGAAGGTGGAAAAAAAAAAAAAAAAGGATGCACGAGAGCCATGCTCTCTGCTGCTTTGCATTTGATAGGAAGAGACACTCTAAACCTGAGGTAACGAGCGAGCAGCACGCGGCTCCTCGCTGCTCTGCCGTCCAGAGGCGCCGGGAAGGGGACCTAAGGAAATTAAAGGACTTCCTAAAAACCTGGGATCTGCAGGCACAAAGGGACAGCAACTTGTGCTGCCCTTTTGTGGGCCCAGGGGGAGCACAGGGACCGGCACCCTCTGGATCTGAGCTGGAGCTCAGTCCAAATCAGGGGAATTGGATGGAGCTCCCTGCCGGCTGCCTGGCCAGACATTCCAACCGGGATGTGCGGTGCAGCCAGGGCCACAGAGCAGGGTGGACATGAGGCTGGGGAGGGCGGCGTGGGACTCGCTGTGTGTAATACCTTCTCTTTCTGGAGTTTTTCCCTAAACAGAGGGAATGTCGGTCTTCCTGGGCTTCCCAGGCGTGAGGATCCTGCATCTGTTGGGTGCCACGTCCCTCCCTTCAGAGCCAGCCTTGCACTAACACCACCAGCCCCTCCAGTCTGTCTTGCCCTAGCAAAGACAGATGCCAACCAAGTGGCAAAGGCAGGGACGCCCCTGTCTTCCCAAATGCGAATCATCTCCCGATGCAAAAGCCAGGAAAGTCTAAACACTGGAGCCTTGCACAGCTCGTCCCTGGGTACGCCAGGGCTTCTCACCCTCCCACAGACCCTTCTGCGCCTCCTCTATCCCTGCTGTCCTCGCCAGGACACACGTCCCTTCCGTCTCTTTTCCCTGCAAAGTGCCTGATTGCAGAGGGACCGGCTTAGGGCACAAGGCAAGGCCAACGAGCCAGGGTTTCCCGGGAGGGGGCCAAGGGAGTTTTCCAGTGCTCCCGCCAGCGGGAAGGGGAAGCCTCACCTCCCTCTTCCCCAAAACCCCCAAACTGCTCCTTGCTCTAATCCACACCAGGGCATTTGTTCCCCTTGGATCCTACCCAGGGAAGGGATCAACCACTGAATCCAAACAGCTTCATTGGCTAGACGGCTAGAGCCTGGTGCCAACTCCAACGAGCCGGCACAGAGCATCCCCACCGGGCAGCCCGTTGGGAAGCACCTCCCAATCCATGCAAATGCCGCAGGAGGCAGGAGGGCCCCGGGTACCTCTCAGGGAAGTGGGTGTCGCGGTGCTGGGGCAGGCCCTGCTTCCTGCGCTGGCTCGACGAGTTGCTGGCGGCCGGGACGTGCGCCTCCATGGCGCCCGGCGTGCGCGCCGCTGCCGCCGCCGCCTCCTGCCGCGCTCGCAGCAGATCTGCGGGAGGGAAGCGAGACGTGAGCGGGAGCCCCCCGTGGCACCCCCGGAGCCAGAGCCCGCCGCCCCCCCGGGGCTGCTCCGGGCCCCGCAGTGTCCCGGCTGCTCCCGCTTCCTGTGGCTGCTCCCGGTTCCCCACGGATCGGCGGAGCGCGGCTGGCCCGCGGTGCAGCTGCTCGCTCGGGAGCGCCGCGGGACCCATCTCCGCTGCCCATGGAGGGAACCGTGCCAGGGGGATTGGTGCCCGGCTGCCTTCCCGGCGGAGGGAGAGGGAGCCAAGGGGGACGTGAAGCCTTGCCTGGCCTGTCCGCTGCTCCCGGGGCTCCCCCAACAGCCCTTAGGGCACCAGGGGAGCCCTCCTGCCCGCAGCATCACCCGAGCACCTAGGAGGGTTTTGCTGGGCACAGAGCCCACAGCCCCGGGGACGCTGCAGCCCTGGCCTGGGGGGCTGCTCCAGGAGGGCTGTCCAGGCCCAGCAGCTGCTCCCAGCCCCAGCAGGGGAGGCAGGAAGGAGCTGAGCAGGACACGGGAACAGTGGCACCAAGGGAGACCCCAGGAGCACCACACACCTCCCAAGGCACCAACTTGCTCCACAGCCCTGTTAACCACCCCTTAGCCCCCCGACGAGGTGACGTTTCCCAGCACGGAAGCGTTTCGGGGGTGTCCGGGCTGCGGGGAGCCAGCATGGAAAAGCTCTCGCAGCTGCTCTGAGCACCACTTTGCTCCCTGCACCTTCCCAGCCCCGTGCATTAACACACGCATTCAAACAACACACAACTCCGCGCTGCAAAGACACGAGCGAAACAACAAACACCATCAGATCACATTAAAAAACCAAAAGACGCCCGGCGAAATCTCCAAGCCAGGGAGCAGGCACCTTCGCTGCTTATAAATTAATTACCCGAAACACCCCGGTCACTCCTCCCCGCCGCGGCGGCGGTAATTTAGACGCCTGGCACGCGGCCAGCGCCGGGAGCCGCATCGATCCCCAGCGACCGCAGCAACCCCCCCGCATCCCTGCATCCCGCCCGGCCCCCCCAGGCCGGATTTACAACCCGGCGCGCGGCCGGTTGGGAAATCAGCTTGAGTGACAGGGGGACGCCGGCGGCCCCGCGCTGCCGGCGCCGACACGGCCTGAATTCCGAATGCGGCGGGAACGCCGCTGGGACGGCGGCGATGGAGACGGGCGGGGAGGGGAGAAAAGCAATTAGGAAAAAGGGATTTTTAAATTATTAACATTTTTTAAATTATTAATGTTATTGGTGCCTCCGTGCGAGCCCACAGATAAACTGCGCTTTGTACTGGCACTAATAATTCATGGCCCAACCCGAGCCCTGCGGTGGGGAGACAATCCAAAACGCACTGAGTTTTGTCTTGTCAACGTTGCACAAGAGAGCCCCTGTCCGGGCAGGCTCCTTCTCCCCCTCTGCTCACCCCAAAACCCCGCCGCGACCCTCCCCCAGCGAGCGCCGAGGAGACAAATTAATCATAATCATACAAACGACGCCGGGCTTTTAAGGTAATGAGCTACTTTGCTCGCTGCATGGGGGGAGAGGCGGGTGCCAGCAGCTGTTGTGCAGCCCGCGCGGGCGCTGCCACCCACGCGGCACGGCGCTGGGGCGCAAGCAGGACCCGCTCTGCACCGCGCCGGCTCTGCCGCACGGCCCCGCGCGCAGGGATGCGGCCGCATCCCGCACGGGGGTGATGCTGGCTGCAGGGAGGCAGCTGCATCCCGCACGGGGGTGATGCTGGCTGCAGGGAGGCGGTCGCATCCCGCACAGGGGTGATGCTGGCTGCAGGGAGGCGGCCGCATCCCGCCCGGGGGTGATGCTGGCTGCAGGGTGCATGCGGAGAGCGCGCTGCGCTGCACCCCGCGGCCACGCTGCACCCCTTGCTGCGGAGCAAACGCAGGCCTGGAGGCGGCAGCGACCGCCTTCCTGCCCCCGGAGGAGCCGGAGACGCCAGTCAAGCCGCAGGGAAGGGGCCGGCAGCCTCCGCATTAACCCAAGCAGAGGCCTTGGGGATTCGTGCTGTGGCGTCTCCTCCGGCTCCTGCTGCTCTGCTGTGCTGCTGAGCTCCTGCCGCGGGGCACACGGGGCACGAACGCTCCAGTTGCTGCTGGTGCTTCCAAGCCTGGAATAGCACCAGCCCTTCCTTGATCCGGGCAGCACTTGGCTGGCCTCTCCGGAGCTTCTCTGGTGTTGGAGGGCTCTGGCAGATGCCGAGCAGTGCTGGGGATCCACAGCCACGTGAGCAGCTCCCGTAATTCCCAAGTCCCTCTCCAGGCTTTGCACGGGCTCTGGCGGCCGCGCGCTCTGGACACGCTCCGGCAGCAAGGCCCTCCACAGGGAATCAGGGACCCCGGCACCCCATGGCATCCCTCGGGATGCCACACGGGACACAAAACAGCTACAGGGAGAAGAGCACCGGCCAGCACGGAGGCTGCTCGGAACCAGGCGCTGGATTTTCCGCGGAGCGGACACGTGCGACACGGAGCAGCTGAACCCTCGGCGATGCCAATGCTGCTACATTCAGCAGAGAGCTGACACCACGAACCAACCCAACCCTCCAAGGTGACTTTAAGGTGCCTTCTTCAGCACCTTCGCTTCACCTACCTATTTCAACAGCCCCACAAAACCCAGGGTGCTTAATTCCCACGAAGGTGCCACGCTATTAACCGCAGCGCAGGCTACGCCTGCCTGGAGCACCTTGCGCCCGCGCGGGACCCCGGGGCGGGTGTCCCCCCGCGCCGTCCCCGCAGTGGCCGTACCTCCGTGGCCGGGCACGGCCATGCTGTTGGCCAACTGGTAGAGCCGCTGCTGCTGCTGCTGCTCCTCGAAGGCGCCGTGCTCGTTGAGGGCCGACATCATGCGCCTGTAGTGCTCCTCGGGGGTCATCTGCGGCACCGCGTCCTCCAGCAGAGGGGTGTGGGAGTTTTCTAAGGACACAAAGAGCGGCAATTTTCTTTATTTTGTCTCCCATAAAGCAGGTACTATAAGCAAACAGAGGGATGGGGTGAGAGGATGGGAAATGGAAGGGGGCAGCCCCATCTCCTACACCTACCCTGCATGTGCTGAACTTGACCACTGCGATCTTTATGGTCCAAGATGTGCCATTGTAGGGTCCAAACAATGCTATAGGCCATAACCCTAACCCACCTCTCCCGAAACCTCCAAAACCACAAGCTACTCATATACAGAGACCTGCATAAATCCCATGGCCACAGATGGGTTTCCACAGGCGCTTGAGCCCAAGCTTTAGACTCAAAACCTCCAGAACCTTTGCATTTAAGCCCAAAGCGCTGCGTTACGGCCACACAAAACCGCAGGCGAGCTCATCATGCCGAAGGGAGCAAGGAGGAGAGGCAGGTCCTCGTGCCGCCCGCTCCCCGCGCGCTCGCTCGTGTCACCCGTCAGCAGCGAGACGGGCAGCACCTGCGCCAGCGCCGCGGTGACAGCCCTCCTGACAGCGCCCCTCCGGGACCAGGGCCCCAGAGCCCACGGCTGCAGCCTCCTAGGTGTAAATCCACACGCACAAGCACACACAGCTCAGCGCCCTTCGCGAGCACACAGCAATTACCATCTCCCACCTTGGCGGCGGCTGCGCTAGCGCCGGTGTCTCGCGGATCCTGCCCGCGGGCAAAACCTCTTCATTACGCGCAGAGGAGCTCCCAGGAACTATGGAACAGGCGGACGGGGAGGGAGGCGGCACTCAGGACACTCCCGATCCCAACGTGTTCCTGATCCCGGGACATTCCCGTCGCACGCAGCCCAGCGCCCAGCTCCTCCTCCAAGCGCTGCAAGGGCCCCCAAGCAACCTGAGGTGCACAGATTTGCAAGGCAAACGCCGGTGCATTTGTGTGCAGCTCAGGGCTCGTCTGCAGCCACGGGGAGCAGGGCCTGCACCCCGTTAGGCATCACTTAGGGTTCTGGATAACCCACCGGGTCCCCCAGCAATACCCAAATTCTGCACTTCTCTCCCAATTATCTTAACCAAAGGTCTCAGAAACAAAGCCGTACAGCACAGTCCCGACTTAGGAAAAAATAATGAGATATATATACACACATTTTTTCCCTTCACAGATGTGCCATTAGAGAGGAAAAACATGCAGGGTGGAGGGGGAGTTAACACCGAATTACCATAAACTCTATGGGATCAGGCTCAGAGCAGGTTTCAAGGCCAAAGGAGGGGGCCTGGGGGTGACAAGAGCAGGCGAGGAGCGAGGAGGAGCCTGCAGAGAAAGGCTGGATTTCCACACTTACAACTCCGCGATTTCACATGGCTCGGCCAGCGATAATTCCAGCTCTGCCCGAGCTTTTCCGTCTGCTTTTGTCATTACCGGGCTAATGCGGGAGACCGATCCCGGGAAATCTCCGGCTGCCGCCAGGCGTGACGCGGAGCAGCGGCGGGAGCCGCCGCGGGCGCGCGGAGCCGCTTCGCTTTGGCCACGGCGCCAAACCGCCTTTCCCAACTCAATTGCTGGCACTGAATTCCCAAATCCACCGAGATGCGGCTGGAGACAGCCCCCTGCTCCCAGGGAAACCCTGCCGAGCCCGCATCCGAGCCGCCCAGCTGCGCTCCAGCTCCAATCTTCATCTATTTCATTAACCAGCGGTGCACTAAGATGTTGTTTTGTTTTAAATGCTCCACAACAAGCAGTGGATGAGGTCAGCAGCCCGCCCCAGGGAGCAGCCTTGTTCCCTACCGTGGATTTTCCAGCGCTTAGTCCAGCCTAGCCCTGAACCTTCCCGAGCGACGAGGCTCCTTCCAGATTTTCCAGCAGTTCGAGCAGGAACAGAAATATTTTTTGTCTTTGGCAATCTTCCCTTCCACGGCACGTCTCGAGGTATGGGAGAAGCGGCCCCGCTCGCACGCTGCTGCCTTGGGACAAGGGCTTCCCTCGGGAAGACGCTTCCCGCAGGACCTGCCAACGCGGGCCTCGCTCCCGGCCTCTGATCCGCTCATTCCCACAGCGGGCACGAGGCCGTTCTGCTCCGGTTGGCAGCGGCGCAGCCCCGTTCCCAATGGATAGGGCTCTCTTTGATCTCTGCCATAGGGAGGAGGAAGGGAAGGAGGCTGCTACCCCCAGAAAGGTTTTTCCAGCCCTAGAGGTGCTTCTTTCCCCTCTATCAGAGGCCAGGAATGAGTTTTCCCAAGTTTTCCCCTGCCTCTCCTGATCCCAAACTCCAAACACTCTCCGTGCTGCTGGAGAGAGCAGCCCGATGATTTCATATAATAAAAAACATGCAACACGGTTAAGGTTCAGCTAAGAAATTCCATGTCATCTTATATTGCTTTAAGGGGTGGGGAAGGCTGTCCAAGAAAGAGAGAGGGGAAAAAAAAGGAAAGAAAGTAGGAGCAGAATCTGACAGTTTGCTTTTATTTCGGCTTTCCTGGGAATGCTCCTTGGAATGAGCCCAGGGAATCCCTGACCGAGGGTTCAGGGTTAAAGAGCAGGACTGAAGCCTGGAGGGCAAAGCCAAGGGCTGGCTCCTCTCTGCTTCATCTACCTCCTATCCACCCAAGGGAATGACAGCGGTGGGAGGGACGGGGGAAAGGGGCAGAATGGGATCGCTCCAAAAACATGGATTTGTGCAACTTTGGGTCCTTTCCTAGGGAGGATCCAAAACCAATCGTTTGGCTTCGTGCAGCTTGATTAAAGTTTCTCCCGTTCTCCTCCAGGCCACACAGGCTGCTGTTACCTGGATTCATTTCCTACATATGGACTTTTATGGACAGTTGATCTTACAGGTCCCTTCCAACTGTTCTGAGCGCAGACTTGGAATTACCAAGAAAACAGACCCGCAGAACAGGAACAGCAGCTGCATCAACACCAGTCTGCAAAAAGGGCAAGGAGGAGGACAACTACAGATCAGTCAGCCTCACCTCCATCCCTGGGAAATGATGGAACAGCTCATCCTGGCTGCTGTCTCCAAGCACACGGAGGACAAGAAGGTGCTCAGGAGTAGCCAGCATGGATTCACCAAGGGGAAATTCTGCTCGACCAACCTGGTCACCTTCTATGATGGAATGACTGGCTGGATAGGCCAAGGGAGAGTGGTGGATGTCGTCTACCTGGACTTCAGCAAGGCTTTTGACACCATCCCTCACAGCATCCTCCTGGGCAAGCTCTGGAGGTGTGGGACACATGAGCGGACGGGGAGGTGGACCCTTCTACTCAGCCCTGGTGAGGCCACATCTGGAGACTGTGTCCAGCTCTGGGCTACCCAAGACAAGAGAGATGGGGAGCTGCTGGAGAGAGTTCAGCGCAGGGCTACCAGGATGACCAGGGGCCTGGAACATCTGCCCTATGAGGAACGGCTGAGGGAGCTGGGCCTGTTCAGCCTGGAGAAGAGAACGCTGAGGGGGGACCTGATCAGTGTCTATAAATACCTTAAGGGAGGCAGTGAGGAGGAGGGGCCGGCCTCTTTTCAGTGGTGGACAGTGGTAGGACTAGAGGAAATGGCTTCAAACTGAAGCATCGGAAGTTCCA
>JAVCKT010018306.1:16649-30209 GCA_032273925.1 Rhynchotus rufescens | reverse complement strand
CTCATAATGCTATGCATCTGTACGTCTTCTTTTCTGGTGTACTCCTTAATTAATTTGATTTAATTTGGGATTTCTTGTTGAACCTACTTATACATGTACTGTACTGTAGTGTAGTGTAATTTTTGCCAGAGTTATATGTATTTTACTTCATAAATAATATTTCTAGGAGATACTATTTATTTTAGTCAGTAAAGTCAGTCCTCATTACTGATAAAAGGTAATTGGTCTGACTTATTGCTAACACACGCATATTTGTTCAATGCATTTATGAATATTCATTCCTATTTGGAACTTTCTAAGCGAAAGATGCGGGTCAAGAACATGAGTCTATCTCTTATATTTGAACGTAAAAACATAAAGCAGAATATTTTAATCTCATACTTTTTAAAATCAAAGATTCATCAAAACAAACAAAATAAGGTCTTTATAAAAGAGAACTCCAGAAGGAACATAAAAGTAATTTATAATGTATAGCTGAAATTAAAATACATTAAAATAATTATTTTTATTACACAATTGTTTTAGAATAATTTAATTGATACAAACAATCTCTCTGACTTCTTTTAATACAAAAATATTTCAGGAGATGATATATATATAAAACGATCCTTTAGTCACAATTTACATGACAAAAATTGATGAGTAAGAAATCAAATTGTGTTCAGTAGGACTGAGGTTGAATATAGTGGAGCTGGAACTGATTTTTTTTTTAAAGCTATTACTTTCTACCTTAAAAAACAGTAAACAATGCTGCAAAATGAAATAAAGCCTGAGTCTTTTGGGTTGAATTAATCTTGTTTTTTTCATCAAGAAAGAAATTTTGACTTTTTGAATATACTAGAACTTTCCAAAGAAATCTATGTGGAGTTAATTTATGTGTTTTTATTTTGTTCATTGAATTGAATTAACTCATAGCTCTAATACCTATTTATGTTTCTAAATGTCATGTTAGAAGAACCAATACTACATTTGTAAATATTTTTAATCCATTGGTGGATAAATATATATTGTTTAGTGTGTAAACATATCGCTTATAAGTTTTCAGAATTTTGCACAGATTCAAATTAAACAGAATTTGTTAATTTTCAATTTAAGTAATATATTACTAAACTAATACACAGGTGTACTATATGGAAAGAAGCCAGAAAAATACTTGAAAACTTGTACAGTGAAATTATAAGAATTTGCAAATGATGTTGGGTCATGCTTTTAATTACACAAAGAGGCATGCATGTAAGTAGGCAAAAAGTGGGGTTAGTCTTGGTTGAGTGAGTCTGAGGAAATGCCGTCTTTTTCTAAGTGTTCTTTAGATCGCAAATCTTCTTGATCTTTTTGCCTTTTTAATAATTCAGATTATTACTGATGTCCATTTAACAAATAACAGTTGCAATCCTTAATGTAAATTTTTTCTTGAAGGAGGAAAGGTAGTGTCTGTGGGCTAAACAGATAGAGGACTCTGAAGAAGTCTGAATGTTTACTGAATTTATTTGAATAACTTTGTCCCATAAATTTGGCACATATTGAAAGACATATGGATTTAATCCTCCACTTCAATACAGCAGTTTTACAGTGGTGTAACTTCATTAGAATTGCAAGGGTATACAGTTGGGATAACAAAGTGGTGAATCAGAGCCACATGTGTTTCATATCCCCTGGGAGTTGTATATCACATGCTTCTCAGATACAGTACACATGGACTGGCATGTAATATCTGTGTGACAGGTACTATATCATATTAGTTCACGAGAACCAATATATTATCATATATATTGCACCTTGTAAAATATCTACTATACAAGTTCAACTTATCTGAAAGGGGCAGAAAAGTACTATGAAGTTATGTAAAATCAGCGACTGCAATAAGCAGTAAGTGCTTACAACTCTACATGTCTTCAGGTGTTTTAGATAAGAGACCAAGGACCTGGTCCTTGGTAGAGCTGGTTCATCTCCACAAGCATACAAGCTGAATTTCATTGTATCTAGTGATACGAAGAGTGTTGCCTATGGTAGACCATCCGTAGGCACTTCCCAAGACTGCTTCCTAAAACATCTGAATGAGTTTTTGAGTTTGAGGGAGTTTGTTTTGTTCTGTTAAAATCCCAGCCATGCTATGACCCAGCCCAAGCCTGTTTATGTTATGAGATCTGATGGGACTGTAGCACAAGACAACAAAATTTGACTAACAGCTGTAGAAAAAAATACTGCAGAATCCTGATCTGTGCACAAGATTCACAGCATATGTTAAATAGTTACTATGTGCAATGGAATGAACTTAATTGTATTTAGCCATGCTGTAATTTGTGAACCAATTGTTAAAACATGCTGCAGGATGTCAAACTCATATTTTTAATAAGCTGGGCAAACTATCAAGTGGTCAATGTTCTTTTGCTTCAGTCTTTTTTGATTAGTTGCCTTGCAGGCAGATTTGGACAGTTATATGGAAACAATACAAGGATGAACAAAGAAGGAACTGGAGTGATAATTTGAGAGAGTAACTGGGAAATTGGTCAAAGAAGAAAAAAGCATGATGTAGATGGTTCACTGCATGTCGCTTTTTATCCTGTTCACTTAAAAACAATGTGCTGTAATTTATGAGTAGACAGACCTACTTAATCCTTGCTCAGTTTATGTAGATGCTTAGTTGTCCAAAAACCCTAAATCAGTTTTATAGTATGCATTACATGTACTGCTGACTGGCTGACCTGAATAAAATGAAGTTTACAAACTGGTTTTGATTAACCATGTCTGAATGCAGACATTTAGCCTATTATTAAATTTAGAAGCCATTGGTTTGTATTTTGTTTTATTGCTAATCTTTTTTTACATTACTGTCAGAGTTTCCATAATGCCTAATTAAAAAACAAGTGTTGCACACAGATAAATAAAAACTCTCCAGGCCTGTAAGTGTAGTGTAGAATGTATTTGGACAGCACCCATTCAGCTATTAGTGTGGAAGAATTACTGCCAAGGACAAAAGTCATTGGAGTCTCTTCTCTACATCAAACTAGATAGATTACCTGTTTGACCAATACTACTCTACTAGATTTAGGTAAAACAACAAAAACTACTGGAGTCCGTTACTGACCATTCACCCTGATAAACTAGTTTCATCTTAGACATTACACATGCTGCTAGTTGCCGTATTTCTTTTTTGAAAGCTGAGCAGAGCAGGCATCCCAAAGTAAAACTGAAGATATTCCAAGCTGGGCTCTCATGATTAATAAACTCTTTGATCATGTATTATCAGAGCTAGATACATTGTCTCAATTTCTGCTAATAAAGAAATTAGGACCAAGGCTTTGTCATATGTCATCCATACTATTTGCCAGCACAGACCTCGGCCTGCTTTCCACCTTTGCCAACTACCTCTCTTCCAGATCATGCTTAAAGAAAGACCGAAAAACTGCATATTCCAGAGGTGCTTCCAAGGAGGCAATTTGGATGTAACCACCTAGTTTTTTGAATAAGAATTTAGTTATAAGAGTGAAAACTATGCCATGTCATCTGTCCAGAGAATCGCTTATGGTTCATTATAGTTTCTGCAATACTGTAATCATTAATGTGCTTTTTGAAAAGAGCTATAACTGAACCTCTTGAGGCACTCTGCCTCAGAGAAAACCCTAAAAATCCATCTGTGTGTTGCCTATTTGAAAGGGAAGGCAAACTGTAGAACAGCCATTATGGTCACTGATGCTTACAAAACGTTAGCCTAACTTCCATCTGAAACCTATTGCTCCTGACTCAATGTTTTGAGAACGGCAGCTCGTTAAGATATCAAGTGTCTTAATTCACATTACCAGCAAAAATACAAACTATAGATTAAAATCTGTTTTGTGTTGAACCTGTGGGACTGAAGAATTCCACTCTAACTCCAACATTTACTTTGAGTATGAAAGGGTTGGGATGGATCGTTTGCTAACAGACTGATTTCAGGGTATCTTAAGTTGATTTCCAGATTTCATTTCAGAGGAAATATGTAGTCATGAGAATACCAAAACAAAACATGATATGCTAGCAGTAAAGGAAACCCAGCTGGAAGTCAGAGGGGAAGATAAGATGAATAGACTAAGCCTGACTGTGTGTACCTTCTCCACAACCGCTGGGTTGCCCTACTTTCAGTTGGGTAACTGTGGAAGAAAAGACAGTAACATTGAGGGGAAGGAGGTAAAAATCTTTCATTATCTGTCCCCCACTGCCCTGATCTTCTGCTCATTGCAATTTATCAGGCTTTGTAAGCATTGAGTGCTATCCCTTGAGACATACACAGGCATGCAGCCCTTAGTGCTTCCAGCCTTCTCTCCTCCTTAGCTAAGGTTCGACTTTACATATCAGAGAGTAAGTTACAGTCAACAAGTCATTTCTTCCAACTTCTTAGCATCCTCAAAATAAATGTTTTGTATTATAAAATGGAACCAAATCTCATGACAGGAGCAACTGCAACAAGGTTCTTATATCACTATAGTCTGAAGCCTGCAGACTATATGTGATGAAAATTGGGATCATGCTTCTTCACTCACAATCAGGAGGGGCTTCTGATTTCTGGATCACTCACACCTTTTGAGTCAAACTTCCTACAGGAGCCAAAATGTGAACACTGAAAAAAATAAAAGTTCTGGTTTCCATCTGACTATCAATAAGCTAGAGCTACTGCAACCATCCATCTATGTTCTGTCCTTAAACCCACTACTCAGGAGTGGCCACAGGGAGAGTCAAGGTCTCCCATTCCTGCTTCATGGAGGAACAGTCAATCATTAAACAATCTACTTCTGAGTAGGAAATATACTGCATGGATAATGGATAGACAGATCAGTTTGGTTGGGGAAAGAATCTGTATTAGTTTTTAGGAATCTTGGGAAAAGACTAGAGAACTTATAAAAGTAACAAAATGTGGAAGTGATGGATTCTATTACTGTTGTAGAAGCGTTTTTTATTTCCTGAGAATGTTTCATGCACCTCTACCCAGCTGGAATATTTTTGACCTTAACGTCTTGGCAGAATATCATTGAACTGTATCAAGAAGTTCAACTTTTTTGTGTAGGATATTTCCTCCAGCACCAAAAGTTCAAGGATTACTGTGCTTTTCCTTCTGAAATCTATTTTCAGCAGAATGACATATAAAGTTCAAAATAAATGAATTGTTATTATCATAAGGTGCAATAGTACCTCCTGACTCCAAGGTGACAAAATTCACAGAGTTCATGGCAAGAATAGTCTGTTATATCATTAAGTATAATTTTATTATGTAGTACATTTCTGCTAAATTTCTCCCAGTTACTCTTAAATGAGCCTGCTTCTAGAGTCTGATACCTAGTAGTTACTTATGGATACAGGAAAAGTCCTGATCTGAAGATAAGTGAAAAAAAACCCACATAATTTTGCTGTGTAATCTGTTCCAGTGAATGCCTATTCTCACTGCTAAAAATGAGTAAAATTTGAATTTTCTGACCTCAGCTTATACTTATTTGTAGGTATGTTGTGAAACAAGAACTTATCTGTTAAAAGTTTTTGGTATTTCAAGCATTCCCTTTTGCCTGTGGGACTTGACAATTTTTAAAATGTTAATTTTTGAGACATTAACAATGACAACTAAACTCTTCTCAGTGCTGGTCAGTGATAGGACAAGGGGCAATGGATGTAATTTGAAACATAGGAAGTTCCATCTGCATGTGAGGAAGAACTTCTTTCCTGTGCGGGTGACAGAGCCCTGGAACAGGCTGTCCAGGGAGGTTGTGGAGTCTCCTTCTCTGGAGGTCTTCCAAACCCACCTGGATGCCACCCTGTGCCACATGCTGTAGGTGTGCCTGCTTGAGCAGGAAGGTTGGACTAGATGATCTCTAGAGGTCCCTTCCAACCTTGAATATTCTGTGATTCTGTGAAACATACATACCTAACTCACATGCATCTAAATTTAGATATCAATGTTGAACTAAATCTCACTCCAGAAGAAATAATTATACATGGAAAAAAATGAACAAAAAGCTCATTATCAACCTAACTTGTTTTTCAGCAAGTTAGACAAATACACTGCCCCTTCTAGGTAATAATATTTTAAAAGACATACTTCAGCATTCAGTTAAAGTATTTAAATCAGAAAAAAATAGCTATTAAGCTTTGTAGTTTTCTTTTAAAATACAAATGAGCACATTAATGTTCTTAGCACTACAAATTTCAATGAACTTGTCAGTTCTATTTTTTACCAATAAAACTGTTTTTTTACACACCTGGTTTAACACAAATTGACTATATATGCATTTTTCCAAATAAGTCTTCATTATATTGTTTTAAATGTATGGTTCTGAAATTGGTATAGCCTTTTTTTCAGAGATATGGCTTCATAAATTTGTATATGAATTCATGGTAAGTTAGCTTGCAAGATAACCTTGATCATGTCTGTGTGTATATGTTTAAATTGTGCAAGATTGCAAATTCCTATATGCTGGATTCTGTTTATCCATGAGTTAAGGATGCTTCTGGTCACAGTGTCTTGGCAGGCAAAGGCAGAGTGATTTGTTAGCACTACACATTGTGTCATTTACTATAGAATGCACTGATTTTTGCAGGAAAAAAAAAAGTTTAGTGGATGAAAATTGTATAAGTGTGAGTCAAGATAAAATGTTAGAATTTCATTCACTTCACTATAAAGAAAGGACCACAAGAAATCTAAGGTTATAAGAGTGTGGTTTCAGCTATTACTCCTAAAGTACAGAGATAAAAGGCAGGGATCTAATGAAATAATGTGACAGATGACTTAATATGAGGGATGTTGATATATGTAGGAGTACTGAATATGAAAGATATGAACAAATTGTTCTTTCTTTGACAAATTTTCAAAAGATTTTTTTTTAATCTTTTTGGGGAAGATATTCCTCATTCAACACCTTCCTATTGTCACACAGGCAGTTTGAGTAAAATGAACATAATTGTAACCTTCCATGATTGATTCCCTTCTATCAAATCACTTTATGCATGTGCTATCAATTTACTTTGAAATTTGCAACATACAATGAGTACGTTAAAAAAAAAAGGAAGAAAAACAGGGTACCAAATGTACCTACTGGATACCTTGGAGCTCAGGAGTGCAGTGTACATCATGCCAAGACTATCTTCTGCAAGGAGACTATTGATTTTTTTTTTTTTTTATTTTTGAGATATTTATACATCTGCATAGATATAGACACCTGGATCTGATTGATTTATTATATGAATTTAATTTTATTCTTTTTTTCCTTCCTTCCAGAAAGGAAAAGTAAGTTACAGCTGGTATCACTTTAAAATATTTTGAAAATATTTTAAAGCTCCCAACACTTTGTATCCCTCTAGCATAAACAGCTTAATTAAAACATGGGTCATGTTTTCTATCACTGTTATCCACTCTGCTGAACTTCTCCCAACTATTTCAAGTGCAATGCTTTTTAGAATGTTTGTTATGTCATGTTATGTTATGTTATGTCATGTCATGTTATACTCTGTAAGTGGACTGTTATCAAAGACTTGTGTTATCTTCTTATCTTCTTGCTGATATATATTCTGCTGTCATTTCACTTCCTTTTCCTAATGTCCTGACTTCTTGTTTTTTTCAAAAATTTATTAAACATTACCTTTAAAAAGATAGAAAATATAAGTAAAATATATTATAATATACATTATATAAGTAATTATATAATACTTATATATTATATAATTATATATTATGTATATATATATGTGCCATATAGTATTTATATAATAGTAGTATATACTACTAATATAATACTAATACTAATACTAGCCCAATCTCAGGATTGATTTAAGGATATCAAGTTCTAGTATGATTTGAAACTGGCTTTGATTTTTCACTTTGTTTAGATTCATTCTGTCTGTACTTCATGTTCTTCACATTTATCCTCATTTCAGGTGCACTGATAGTGTAATTCTCTTCTGACTCCAGCATGCTTGTCTGAAAGGTTAAAGTAGATGTTAGTTCTGCAAGTGGTGGTCACTACTGATACAGAGTGAGGTCAATCTTATAGTGGAATTGCTGATTTAATTTTTTTTTGCCCTTATGTTTTTAGAAATAATAAATATCTGTTTACCACATGACATACTAATTCTGAATTACACGTAACTAGTTGCACAGTACACATAACTAGTAGTACACATAATTATTAATAAGGTATATCTGCAGCTGTGCTGTAATCTCAATTACAGTCCTATGTAATTTGACTTACTCTTTGCTTTCTTGTTCACTCAGTTTTGTATTCAGTATGTTTAGAGTTTGTCTGTCCTTCTTTAAATATGATCACAAATAACAGAGCGTTGACTGAGCAGATTCATCTCCAGCACTTCTTTTCCCATCTAGTATATAATACAGATACTGATTCTTTGGTGCATTTAAGCATATGCTTAAGTCTTACTAAAACTAAGCAAATATAAGCTGAAAATCTCCTGCAATGTACAAGAGCACTAGTTTCTTAAAATTATGTTTTAGCAAGACTCTCCACCTTCAATAATTCCAAGTTTTGAAGAATGATTAGAAATATTGTGTGTACTCTGTCTTCATTCATACATATATTTTCAAAAGACAGCAATTTATTTTAGACTATTAATTTCCTACACCATTACTCAGACATAAAGACAGATCTTCTGGACCTGGCTACAAATGTGTTTAATATACAAATTATATATCAAACAATTTCAGGGATCATAAAGTTGAAAAAGCTGAGAAACTTCTACTAATAAGCTTTTAGTTTAAAAGCTAAGTTTCAACAGCTGAGTTATGACTATGTCAAAAGTTTCAGAAAATACTAAGAGGTTGATCAGGATTTGAAAGAAAAAATAAAAAACTGAAAGTTATAGATAGAGATTTTTTTTCTTTTTTTTTTCTTTTTTTTTTTTCAATATTTCTTAGCTTTGTTATCTTAAATTCATAGATTATATGTATTTATACAATCCTGAGTGCTCCTCAGGCAGTTTTTGTCATCTTGTTTGAGATCTCAGCAAATTTAAAAAAAAAACAAAAAACTATTCTATGAAAATATAAAATAATTATGTAGATGTCATTGTTGTAAATTATTCTGTACTTACTCAGGCTATGCTTTGATCCCATTTCTCAGCTGAGAACAGAACTGTGAGGGTAGGTTATATCAAAGAAAGAGATATGCTGCAGAAAATATTTTTAGAAGGAAAGAAGAAACAGGGTCTATATAATTGCTTTAGTGCAGCACGATTTTTTCAGAAAACTGTCCTTAAATGTCAATTAGACATGGGTGTACAGCTCTCAGAGAAAATTATTTGAACAAAAACCTGGGCATTGCATAGTGTCATCCATCACCAATATTTTTTGAGCTGGACATTGCAAAGGTGAGACAGTTGAGATTTAGTTCTCAAAGAAAGAGAAAAGTAAAAGGAGAGGCTTACATTACCTTCATCAATTGAGCTGTGGTCTAGGAGTTCAGAAGGAAGCTACAGTTCCAGAAAAGGCTCAGAAGAGCTTCCAAAATCATTGAATAAATAGCACATAGCCTTTTGAAAGTAGTTCCTTGGCAAAGATTCATAGGTGATTTAAAAGCAGAGTTGTTCACAAAACAGGGGAAAAAAGTAGAGAGAGAAAATAAAGGAACATCTACAGAGGTCAATAGGAAACAACCCCAGAAACAGCTTTTAATGGATTTTTATCTATCTTTTTCTTCTCTCCCCACCTTGTTTTTAGAAAGCAGTTAAGCAAATAGTAAAAATAGAGGAAAAAAAAAAGTGAAATCTCTGTGAAAGAGATTTGTTTGCTTAGTTTTCTTTACAAAGCATTCTCTGACCAGCCTTGTTCTGAAGTTGCTAATTTCAGGCAATTTAAAAACCATATACAAAGAAAATCTAGCTGTGTACAGATCCATACCACTTTTACTGTATAGGTTATTCTTGTTTAGTGGAATAACAAATCCAAATTGAAAAATCATAGGTTTCTTCCTGCTAGTTCTCCTTGCTATGAAAACAAAAAAACAAACAAAAAACCAATATTGTATTTACAGGTTTTACAGTGTGCATTTAATTTGAAAAGTTGCAGAGCAGAGAAATTCCTTAATGGCAAAGTACACTTCACTAGAAATCCTCTCTGGGCCCCGAGGCTTGCATGATGGAAAATTCAGTTAGTTTCTCTCATTTTAGTGATGCATTGAGACCATATATGTGTGAAAAAACAGAGTTATTTGCTACTTTACTGATTAAAGTGTGCTGTTAGAGGAAAAATCTAACACTTTTGTATTGAATTTGAAGTGCAGCGCTATACTGGAAATATAATCTAGCTAAGATGGTAATTTTGGTAATGCTACAGGTAGAACCCACATTCCCTAAGATCAGTTGGTGAGACTTTGATGAAACACTTAGATGAAAGTTCAGTTGTGCTTGATTTCCAATGCTATCTGCAAGCCATGACCAAAAATAAGACAAAATTGATTGTTTGTCCGTATGATGACAACTATGTTTCTCTCTAATAGATGTCATTTAGAAAGCAGTACAGTAAAGGCGTTTTCCATGTAAACTACCTTGAGAACAATGACTTAACATTTCTCATGCCTTGAGAAGGTGTGGCACTACTTTATTTAGTTTTCTTTGCTGTCTAAAATGAATGGTTACTGCATGTTTTAATAAAACGGATAGCTTAGGTAACATTATAAGATGTAGTTTCAAACAAAGGCACTTGCTATCCAAAATCAAGAGGGAACACATATAGTGATATATATGCACGTATATACATACACATATATACATGTATATATATATAGAATTAACTTTGAGTTCCAGTGATTTGAGTAGCAAGCACATACTTTAAAAAAATTATCACTGGAAGTGCTTAAAGTAACAGGTGATAAATTGTAAAAGTATATAAAAAAGTTAAATCTTGTGTATAACGATTGTATAAAAACACTAAGATTTTTTAATTAAAATGTTGGTACTTTTATTTAGAAGTTTCTTGTACTTTTATTTGAAGTTTTGGGACTCTTAATATTTTGCTTTTTTTAGTAGATTTTGCATAGTTTGTTAAAGCAAGCTTTTATGAGGTTATAGAGAACAGAAATTTTGTAACATCAAAAACACTTTACTGGAAATCCTACTTATGCCTCCAGGTTTATAGAACAAGGAATTTAGTTACATTTTCCATAAGTGTAATTTAAATTGTTCTGCGTAATTTCTTTGTATTTTATAGAAAGTAAGATTTTCTCTGTATATGAGATTATGGAAAGCAAGTTTGTCTATTTATATGAAAGTAAATAATGCAAGTCTGTGATGTCTTATGGAATGATCAACTAATATCCTCTTTTATTTTTTGGGGGGAGGTTACCTAAATAGTTACATTAATTCAAAAACAATGTAAATATATGTTAAGGAGTCTAAATTTTTCTTTATTTCTACATGTCCTACTATAGAGAAAATTCAGTTTGATGTGCCTATGTATCTTTGATAAATAATAGTATCAGTCTCCAATCCATCCAGTTTCCAAATTCTCAATTAAAGTTTTTTTTTTTTTTTTAGAATTTTGCTAGCAGGCACATCTACAGACATTTGCTACGTTCAGATTTCCAATGTGAACAAATCATTTCAAATGTCAAGTGTTCTCTTACAAAGGTTATCAGCAGGAGCATACATAAACTAATTCACCAGTTACTGTGTAAGTACCTAATATATTCTTATTTTACTGGAACATTACAAAAGAGAATCACAAATGACATTTTGAAGAGTTAATTAAATGCATTTTAATTATACCATTAATTTCACTCTCAGATATGTTGAAATATATGAAGTTTCTTCACAGAAAAACAAATGTCCAGGTACATGACAATTTTAAAGACAGATCATAGAATCATAGAATCATTAAGGTTGGAAGGCACCTGTAGAGATTATCTAGTCCAACTCCTCTGCACACTCAGAGTCACCGAGAGCACGGGGCACAGGATTGTGTCCAAGTGGGTTTTGAATACCTCCAGAGAAGGAGATTCCACAAACTTTCTTGGTAGCCTGTTCCAACGCAGATATTCCAGAGTAATATGAAAATTCAGCTAACAAAATATGTGAATAACTTAAATACCTATGGAAGATTTTACTCAGACTTAAAATTCTTAACACTAGCTTTGCAATCACAGAATCCAAATAACCTCTTAAGCATATCCCTATAATCCATGGGAACACAATATCTATAAGCTCTCCTGTGATGCTTAAATGCTCTGCCATAGGGCATACACAAGGGGTTGCCGTTGCAGTAGAGCTGCACATTTTATAGTCTTTTCACTCCATAACTAAGCCTATTAAGCTTTCATAAAGTAAGCAGCAGTACATTTTTCCTAACTTTCAATGCCTTTTTTTTTGTGTTATTAATATATCTAACACATACAAATGATGCTTAATACAACTCTCCCAATCACTCCTTTAAAGACACAGGTGGTTACTACCATAGATGTAACCACAATAAACAGCAGTAGTAATATAGCTTTATAACATTTGATCTAAGTGGGATATTAGTTAAGGAAACCCTGTATCTACACTATCAGATAGAAATATTCTTTCTCACTGTTGTGACAACAATTGCAGAGATTTTTCTGAAACACTTAGAAAATGTTCTTTTAATAATTAGATCTTTGCATGATCTCAATGACGCTTACAGTTTTCTAGTCTATAAAAAAGACACATGATGAAATAAGAAGTCACAAATAAGAATGTATATATAACGTGTATATAAATGGGTATATAAATAAATGTGTATATAAAATGTGTATATAAATATATAATTGTGTATATATAATGTGTATTTAAATGTGTATATAAAACAAATTAAGTATATTGAGATGGAACTCTGCGCATATGCAGTTGTCTGGCTCTTTAAAAATAATTGTTTCAGATCTAACTATAGAGATGAAGAAGTTATACATTGAAAAGATTGGATGAGAAATAACACAAATATTCAATTTCCAGTAGTCCATTTATGTAATAAATTTGAAGAATCTGAAATACAGAAGGGTTTGTTGTACAGAATAGTTGCCTTTTGGCTAATGCATTTTATTCAGACATAAGATTTCAAATCTGTCTCAGCTAATCCCAGACAGGAAATTATAATATCTTCCTCAATAAAACCAGCAAAAAAAATTAATGAAAATTCATATTTGTAGTACAACTACAACCAGAAGATGATTAAAGATTTGAGAATGTCCGTTCTAGAAAATGTGAATATACTTTCCTAAATGTAGGCTCTTCCACAGTAAAATGTCCTGCATTTTTAATCATATCACTGACATACATATCATATCATATCACTGACATATACAATCAAATAAAATACTTGATTAATTATAACAACCTATAGAGAGTGAGTCACCATGTTAATAAAAATACAAGGAAAAAATGCAATAGCAAGATTTACAAGTTTTGAAGCGTAACCCTGGTAGATTTACAGAAGTCTACTTCTGAGTGTATTAAACCTACTAGAGACACAAAGTAGGTATATACATCACCATTGTTGGATCATCACTGAATAGGTGGGGTCTGATTCTCTTCTCTGCCCTATTAATGTTCATGGAATAATTCCTCATTCACTTTACT
>JAVCKT010018306.1:4095-16639 GCA_032273925.1 Rhynchotus rufescens | reverse complement strand
CAGTAAGAGGAAATACAGGCCATATTATTGCCCATTCAGTTCAATTTATTTCAATTAACTCTTCATTGTATGAAAAAGCATTTAATCAATACCTTCTGTTCTTTATTAAATTAAAAAATCCAACAGTATTCTTATTGAGAGATGGAGAAAAAAGAAAAAAAAAGAAGAAAGAAATAGACTAGTTTTCAGTGTGGACTTGTTTCTGTGGAAGTATGAATATCCAGTGCCCATGGAATACTCTTTCCTATGAAAATTGTGAATAGCATCTCCCCATTTCTGTTTAACCAGCTACATTTTTCCAGACCCCAATTCACTCTGCACTCTTATTGTATTTTTAAAGCAGTAAGGGAGCAGTAAAAGGAGCAGTACTTCTATCACAAACGCCATTTTGCTCTACATCTTCCACAAACATAAAAAAATACTCAGGTTAAAATTCTCTGTTTCCTGGCCTACAGACAAGGAGGTTTTCACTGTTAATGATAAAATGTGTTCATTTGCTTTATTAGAAGAAGTAAGAAATTAGGAGTCATCTGTCATCATCCATTACTTATTATATACGTTACCACAGGCAAGAAACTTGCTGCTACTAATTTGAGTTTACTTTGTTCATCTCATTTTGCTTTTGTTCATTTGTAAATGTGACTGCTTAATGTGATATGACTCGAGTTTCTTGAAATCAGACCCTTGTTGGGATTCTGTTGCATAAGATAAGATATGTTGTACAGTTAAAGGAATATTAAATGTTTGGAATTCCAGGGTTTTTTGGTTTTTTGTTTGGTTCCAGGAAATTGGGAAGTCCCAGTGAGTCATTCATTTGGTTCCTTGTATTTGTAAAGCAAGAGCTTTAAGCTAGTTTGAAAAGCTTTTGCAAAGCATGGCTGTGACTCTGCCTCTAAAACTGAGCGTACACACAATCTAAGCTGTATGTGTGCTCCATTCTTGTGATTCCGCCTGTTTTAAACTTCATTTGCTCCTCCAGTAGAATGATTTCCAAAACCTAAAAGAAAATGAAGAAGCAATAAGCTGTGGCCCAAATTAGTGTTGTGGTATGGAAAAATGATTTTTTTAAAATTTATTTTCTTCCGGTGATTTCCCCACCCAACACGGGAAAAAAAAGTTTTACCATACATACTTTTTGGTGAATCTGACAAGTTCCATACCAGCCTTCATGAAGCCATGCAAAAGGAGAGGTTAAAATCCAATCATCTTCCTCAGATTCTGCTTCCTGTACATGATACTATATATTCTATCCCCTAAATTCCTTTTATCTTTCTTCCGTTGACTCATTCACTGATACAATTGTTGTGTTCATAGCAGTTAAAGTTCTTTATTGAATAGTCAGTCCCTAAATCATGAGGTTTGAAAGTTACTTGCAGATGTCCTTTAAGTACTATATTTGGCTTGCCAATTACAGGATAAAATCCTAAATTAGGACACTGCTTTTACCAATCTTCCATTATAGTACTTGGAGAAACAATCATTTCTCGAGAAAGTCATTCAGGGGGATCTGCATTAGATTTCTTATAAGCCTTCAGTCTTCTCTACAGACAATACAAGAAAGCTGCTGTCGTAATACAGACACCTAAATTAATGTATTGCAAACTCACAGAATAGTTCACAAAAAACACGTCATCAAATAGATAAGTTACTAGAGGCATGTCCAGTTCAGTTTATGTATCTCCAGGGATGGAGATGCAGGATGGAGATCCTGTGTGGACAATCTGAGCCAGTGATTGGTTGCCCCTAATTATTTTGGTTGTCCTCTGCTATACTGAGTCCAGTCTGTCAATATCTTTCTTACACTGAGGAGCCACAAACAGGGTACAGTATTCCAGGCACAGTCTCACAGTCACTGTAGAGTGGTGAATAATCACTTCCTTTCACCTGGTAGCAGTGCTCTTGCTAGAGCAGTTACATCTATTGGCTTTAAAAATCAATAACATGTAATGATATTAGCATCTCCAGTATCATTTTATTGTTTTGCCATGTCCAGGCTTCTTCTGTGAACGGGAGTCCCTCAATATCTATCCTTTCATTAGTGTATATATCATCATATTTCTATTCATTTTATCTTCTTCAATCATTGAGAAATTGTGTTTATCTATAGCCCCTTTCTGTGGTAAACATACAGCCAAGTTTTTCAACTGAAATGCTCAACTTAGGAGAGAGAATATCCAAGTATTATATATTTTTACTAAGTTATTATAATTATATATTATGTAACATAATGGCTACTGTGCCTCTGTTCACTGTTCCTGAATATGACATATTTCACTTTGTTCAATGGATTTCAATTTCTGCATAAATAAACTAAATTATCTTTAGGTTAGATGAGATTGAATTTACACTTTTTTTCTGAATAAATATTCAGATTTTTTTCTCATTTAATTTGTATTCTTTATTTTCATATCAAAAATATACATTCTCTGAATAACTTCCCTCACATAAACAGAACTTCTTCATATATGTGTCTATATACACACATAAATATGTATATCAGATTATAGAGAACTTTGATACACTTATAAGTTCATATAAATATTTTTAGTTTATCAGAGTTCTGTCATCAAGTACAAAGAAATCACAGGAACTAATTACTAATGTAATATTGCTTTTTAGATGTGTCTCTAAATACTTTTCCCTACAAAACAGTTTATTTTGCACAACACAAATAAAAGGAGTTTACAGAAATATGTAAAATATGCTGCCAATATTTCTGCAAAGAGTTTCCATGAGAAATCCCTTTTCATCCCATAATTAAACATTTATCTCACTAGTATATTCATTTTCAGATAATATGTGTGGGAAATTACGAAATGCTTTCTTACTGAAATAAGATTTTTTTTCTTATACCTCTAAACAAAGACATCTCAAAAAAACATTCAGCAATAGCATTTACTTTAAATACTTATTTTTCCCAAGAATAATAGCTTTTAGTAATGAGTCTCTGCCTCTATGCATTTCTGGTTAATATTAATAAAACATAGGGAAAGGAGAAAGGTATAAAACGGTTTACAATTTTTCTTTTTTTTTTCCCCTTTGTTCAAGCCTCTCTTCCTTCTTTCTTCCATATTGCAGATTCTCTTTACTCTTCGAATCATGCTACCAAAATATCTGCAAAAATAGCTTATCTCGGGATAGTTGAGTACTTGTTTTTGTGGGCCCTGAAGGTAGATTTCATGTTTCCTCCCTTTCTAATTTTTCTATTTTTTCCTCCTTTTCTATTATTTCCTCCCTTTCTGACCAGAGACTTAATATTCCTGTTAAATACCATACTGGTAGCTACTTCGCTAGTGCCAAGTGACAAATGTTAGCATCTGGTAATTTTGCTATTTAGTCCAGTGGGAAAGGTAAAGCTGAAATATGATGTCAGCCCAAGTTGATGTGTCAAGCTCCACATCTTTGGGACATTTTCACAAATGATTGATAGTCTTTATGTCCTCTGGTTCCTGCTTTGATAGCATTTGATTGATCCCTCCAGGTCTTTGTGCAGGCCCTCAGTAGATGGCCTAAGAAAGTCAGGCAAGAGAAAAGGAAAACTACTAAGGATAACAGTATCCATAGCACTGCCATGGTCTCCTTTCCCAGAGCTACAGGTTTCCATCCACTATACCAGTGTGACTAAAGGAAACAATTAGATCTTTCATGTTTGATAGGCTGGTTCGTTATGAGTTTCTATGGGAAACATGTCAAGCTTGGAAAAATAAAACAAGTCCCATCATAAAGCTCTCATTCATTATTGTTCTTATTCAATCAATGAAATATTAATCAAATGAAAATATTCCTAAAGTGCAGAAATCGTATTAAATTCAAATTTTTTTTTGTTGTCCTAAGTAGTCTGTGAACAACTGGTTATATATTAATTCTTTCTGACTTCCCCGTTGGAGGCATTAAGATGTGTACTTCGTGGCTTAAAAAGAAACACTTAATGCAAGAAATCATAATAATTGTTTTACAATTTCTAAACAGCAACTTATGATAGGACTGAAGTGCAGATTGCAATTAAGGATTTGAAACTGACCATTTTACAGTCTTCTTTAAAGAATCAAATAGCTATCATATAATATTTTAAAGGAATCACAGTTTTATTAAATTTAAGAATAGACCTTAGTAATCCATACAACATACTTGCAATAGTTTCCAGATCATAAGTGCTAGATAGAACTGAATCTTGGTATGATTATGTATTTTCCTCAATGCTTTATTTCCATAGAAAGAAATTGTTGTGTATATATTTAATCAAAGAGTAATACTGTTGCATAACTACATTGAAAGCTGTTGAGTTCATTATTTCATCTCTGAGGAAGGACTGTGAAATGGGCTGAAACAATAATTATAATAAATGACTATTTTTAAAACTATAGAATATCTTTAATACAATGCTATGTGCAAAATATTTTATTGTTTTATCTTTGAACAAACTAACATTTATGTGGCAGAAAGTATGAGAAGTATGAGTACTCACCTCATACAAAGTTATTTTGCCCAGGATTAATTAGAGTACAGTCATAGTCTCATAGTGATATGGGAACTGCTAATCAAAAGCACAGTCTCTATGAGAACAGCCAAGCATTCACAGAACAGCACTTTTCAGTGAGAAAACTGCTAAAATATTTGTGTGATTTATAGTTATAAAACTTTCTCCTCATGAAAGCATTCAGGAAGAAGCCACCAACAATATGAAAACTTTTGAAAAAGAGTATCAGGGAAAAAACAAAAAGATATATATATGAAGAAAATAGAGAAACACACAGACTTAATTCTTTTTGTAGAGACTTCATAACAATCTCCATCTTGTTGATATACTTTTTCCTGTTTAATTCACTTTCATATGTGCATACAAGTATATACAATGTATAAAATATCTCATCATAGAATGAAGAGTCTGATTTAGATTACATTTATATATGGTATAGATTTATATAAATAGCTTATCTAACAGAGTAGAAGTAAAATAATGAATAACTTTTTAAAACAGCAGTTTCTGAGGCATTTTGGCTTGAAGAGATGAGTGACTTCAATGTCCCTGGTCTTGCTTAGTGGTATAGATGAGAGAGAGTTAACTTATTTCAGAAAACAAGTTGGTAACTTGCCTCTTCCACTCTGATGCTCTTCTATTATTTTTTCCCATATGAATTCTTTCAGCTGGAGTATTTGGATAACTTGCTTTGAGATGACTGTGTTAAAGGTGTCTGTGTGATGCACAGTTTTGCAGCATTTATTTTAGTGGTTCTGTCTTCTGCGGTGTTCCTGCCTGAGCTGTAAACACAGTGCTCTGCTTTCTCTAGGCATGTTGCAGGTGTCCCAAGACGAGCGTTATTTTAGTCTAGAACTAAGCTCTTCAAAAGGGACTTGTCAGATATTTTCAGAGGATAACCTTGGCTAGTTGCTTGGAAGAAAAAAATTTCTAAATGTTTTGAATGAATTGAATTTTGTGAGGTAAATTTTGTGGATTCTTTCCAGGTGTCTCGCACGTGCTATGCGACTGCTCAAGAACCTGTGCTGTTTGGTGCTTCCTTCTGTAGGTTTTGTCTGCTGCTACTTTGTGCTTCATCGGTAGCAGTGGACATTATGGTTAAAAATACAAAATAAGGGATCACTCTCATGGCATTACATGAGTGAAGTGCTGAGTGTCCAGGAACAGATGAATGGAGCTGAGTGTGCTGTTCTGTGAGGGGTTTGTGAGGGTGGGTGCCCATAGAGGCTGTGTGGAGCTGGTGCAGATTTTCTTCTGTCTATGCCCAGTATTTTCCAGGCAGGAGGAGAGTTAACCAGGTTGATTGGTAACAGTTTTGTAGGAGTAAGTGCTTATAATTACCAGAGCAATGCTGGCCAGTGATGACACTTTCTGTGAGAATTAGTTTGTCAAACAGTTGATCAATGGAAAAAAAAAAAAAGTCTTTTTTTGCTAGCAGTTTTCTTTTAAAAGTTATTTGGCATGATGTTGTTGCATCACAAAATTGCGTTAAAGGTAATGTTTTCCTGGGAGGTTAGCAGACATCCAAACAATGGATAACAACTTTCTTGACATGTTTTCTGAATGAGGACTCTAGTTGTATCTTAGCCGCTTGATTTGGCCACTTCTTGCAGAGCCAGATTCCAATAAATCCTTTTGGAAGAGCCTTTAGAAGTGAGTGTAACTGAACATTCATCACCTTCAGAGCCTGAATAATTTGTCATACTATAACGTGCTGCTTGGTACATTTCAATGCAGCTGTTCAGGATACTGGTAAAGAAGTTTACCTCTCTTTAACACTTACATATCTCATTTTCATCCCAGTTTTAGGAAGTAGGTCTCATACTAGTAGATTATGTAGGAAATGTGAGCAAGATTGCTTAGACCAGAGATTTCTTGATTGATTTGTTTTAAACTGAGCTTGATGTTTGTAGTTTAAAACACCCTTCTGTGTTGTCAGTTCTAATTGACAGGTCTATCAGAATCCAGGCAGAAACCTAGTTTGGTTTTCAGTCAAAATCTGAAAAAATGATATTGTTGATACTCTTATTTCAAAAATCTGTGCTTACATCATCATTTATGCATGAAATACTATGTCTCTCTAGCTGTATGTATAAAATTTGCTTTTTTCTCATGGTATATTAAGGTTTGAGGGGTAAGGGGAAGAAAATGCTCATCTTAGGTTTGTTATAATGTTAATGTCTCTTTCTATTTCCAGGAAGATGAAATAAGTCTCATGATGAACAGCTTATATGCACTTCATGATAAATTGGCACAAGTAGCAGGTAACAGTTTAAAAATATTGTGACTAAGAGTGTTAGAATAACTGTGGAAAACTGTATGCTCAGATAGCGATATGCAACAGCTGGGGTATTACCAGGGCTGTGATACCCATTTGGAGTCCCGTTTGGGGAAACTGGAAATCCCACTTGTAAATCACATAAGCTGCCTTTTTTTTCAGCTGCGTGCTTTTTCTTTTGGTAACATTTTTGAATAGACAAGATGGGCTGACTGCTTTGATCTGTTCTGGTTTTTGGTCTAATCTGTTTGTACTTTATTAATCAGATTTCACTTAAGGATTTAAATATGTTGCATGTCGTAAGAAATAGGCATTTTTCTTTTACAGGTAGTTATTTTGCTATAGTGGGAAAATGTTTGCTTGAAAAATACTTGACAGAATCAAACTGCTTCCTGATACAATGAAGAGTAGCGGTTGAATTTTGGTGGACAGATGGGCAGATTAGTCCAACTTTATTATTACTAATGCCAAATGTTCTATCTAGTAATACTTTAAAGACAATGTTTAGGTTTAATATTGTTAGATATTAAAGGTAAAAATACTGTGTGCGTGGTTTTATTTTTGCCTAGTCATAATTAAAACACTTAGATTGCATAGATACACATCACAAGTGGCAAACCGTAAAACTAGGACTTAATTTTGATATCTGATGAGTATGAATTACGGCAGAGTATATCTCATTATCAAGCAAGGACACTAAATGGTTTATTTAACCCCCCCTTGGATGTAGAAGAGAGTCATTGAGGTTCTTAAGCCTTGCCATTCTGTGTGCCAACTGCTGTTTTTCCACCCTCCAATTTCAATAAAAAAAGCTTTTTTACAGATATACCAATATCAGATGCTACTGAGATGTCTCAAATACTTAAAAAAAAAAAAAACAAATATTGGTGTCACATATGAGGCTGTTGGTTTGTGTCCAGGAAGTTTGGTGAGACGTTCAGTGGCTCTAGCCCCTTGATGCTGCCAGAGAGCTCTGGTGTGGCAGGTGGAGGCTCATTAGAAGTCAAAGAACGTGGGAAGCTGCTGGAGATGCAGGCTCTGCATGTCCTTCATGCCACTTCAAAAGAGAAGTGAAAGAACATAGTTTTGCAGAAAACAGTGCTCCTCACATCTGCCTGTCGCATACTGGGAGGTTTCTCTGATTTCATGCTTGGCTATGAATTCTTTGTTTGCGTTATAACTATTAATAGTAGAAAAGCAGCCTCAGAATTCGCACAGGGCTCTTCTCTTGAGCTTGAGCCCATGTCCTGCTTACCATCAAGGTGGCCACTTCACAGTTTTGTTTCTGTCCCCCTGTATTATCCGTTTTACATTCTTACTTAGCTTACTTGGTTTCTTGCCTTCTCAACTTAAATTGGCAAAGCAAGTGATGGGATTTTTGTTTTAAAAGGGGAAACATTGGAAGTCATTTGTGGGATGAGAAGTTGAAATAATAACTATTTCTATTTGATTTAATATAGTTTCTAGCTATAGGTACCTATTTTGTACCATGGTGCTCTGCTATGCAAAGTGATGATAATTATCCTGTAGAATAGATTGAGACTAGTAATGCATTAAAGGCAAAATGATTAGTCTGCCAAACCTATGGTGAGTAATCGCTACCTCGGGAGAAACTAGAGGGAGAAGCTGAATTCCATTGCTAGGGTTTGGGTTGAAATTTGTAGTCTTCTGTTTTTGTGGTATGATTCTGCCTTCCTTCAAAGCAGCGACTTCTTTAGTCTGTTGGTGTATCAGTGCCTCCTGCTTTGCTCTGAGCAGGAATCCCCACCTGGCGGGCATGGCACTTGTGCCAGCGCATTCCTGGGTACCTTGGGCTGTCGCGGAGAGACCTTGAGAGGTTGTGTCCTCCTTACCACCTTCAGTGGGTCAGTGAGCCTAGGCACGGTGCCCACGAGGAGCAGCTACCCACAGATGTGGCCCCACCTGGGACACAGAGAAGGGCTTTTGCACAGCAAGGTGTTACCTTAGCTTGGCCTTAGCTCCTCAGCGATGGTCTGTCGGGCTCAGGCTGTTTCCTTCTGGCTAATGGATGGTGCAGGTCCTTCCCATACAAGGGTGGATTAGACTTTCATGTGTAGTAAGGCTTACTGGTAAATCTGTAACAGGAGGAAAAATCCTGGCAAAACAGTAATAGTTCCTTAATATTTATTTCAGTCATGTCAGCTACTGCATCTGATTTCTGTCTCGGGCTCTCTGTTCTGTCGCTCTTTAATCTTCAGGTAATTGATACTCTGCTCTTTTCCACCAGTGATTTAAAGACTATTTTGCAAGTTCTGGTTTTCCACAAAGTGTCAGACTATTGAATTTGCCCTTGGGAAATCAGACATTCTTACTTACACTCTCATTTGTTCTACTCGTGTGCTTTTACTCTGTTACCCTCTTTAGAGTCCTGCTGGAAGTAACCTGTAAGCATGAAGTCTGTTTAACAAATGCTTTTAAAGCTTTCTCTTTTTCTACTGGTTCACTGTATCACATCAAGCTATAAAATAGAGGTCTGTGCAAAATCCATGTGTTCCTTAAAGTATTAGTTATCCACTGGGCTTTGGCTCTGGTACTTAAGACAATGCTTTACATTGTGAAGCAAATAGATTTTAAAACTGCTAACCGTGTATGTGGGAGCTTATAAATTAAATGTCCAAATGAAAGTCAGTTTCCATTATTCTGGTCTGCTCTGAAAAGCAGGTCTGGATTATTTTCTGAAAGCAGTTGGGAGTACAGTTAATTTACACCCTCAATTCTAAAAATAAATTAAAGAAATATTTCTAGGAGACAAGCCTAACTAATTATGTGGTTTATGCAAGCATGTTAACATAAGCTAAATGCTAATTTCTTGATCATTGCTGGAATTTGTGCACGTTGCTTAAACCACATCCTGCATGTGCGAGTGAAATGATTCTCTGCACTTGAAGCTGAAGTGGCCTGTGCCCAAGAAAGGATTCGGCACAAAGATCCATAATTCCTGTGAGCTTGGAAGGGATGTTTTGACAGAGGGGCGGTTTTACAAAGAGCTCGGATGTGTCTTGCAGCAGACCTGCTTAAGGCTTTTCCTCCTGGTTCAGTTATATTCCTGGATATAGGGCCTCGAGTGGAACAGTTGGGAAACGTTTTTGGCTTAGACTGTGGAAAGTGGCTTTGCAAGCCAAGTGGTTAATGATTGCAGCGAGGTAATTCAAAGGAAGCCTTCATTTGTAGAACCATGAGCTCAAGCAGCCACTGAAATGGCCTATAGGAATATCCTGCTGCGCTCAGTTAAAGTTGTCTGACTCCTGAATTGGCTACAGATTTTCAAGTTGGAGTTTCCCAGAAGCAGGCCATGAAATGGCTCTCAGTGATGGAGGAACTGGACTGGCAAAGCTGCCTGCATCTCCGGCAGCTTTTCTGCAGGACAGAATTATCCAGCTCTGGCTTCCTGGGAGCAATTGCAGGAGGCAGGGAGGTGTCTGCCCTCCCCTGCCCAGGTCACCTGAGAGTCAGGAGAACTGAGGGGTTTTGAACAGAGCCCAGGCACTGAAGGTGTTTTTAGGTGTTAAATTTGGTTGAAGGGAATGCATTCCAATTTTATTTATTTATTTATTTGTTGGAAACAGGTCTGTGAGGAAGCTGCCTCGTGCCTTTTTGAATGTTGGGGCCAGGGACAGTTAAGTTGGTCATAGCGGGCTGGTTGCCTGCTGCATAAATCTAATTCCTGCAGTGAGGCAAAGAAGATTAGAACTTACAGGCATTAAAGTTAGCCTGTATAAGGGAGCTCTGTCCTAGTGTGAGGTGTAATACTATGCTCTCATGACAATTTAAAGTGAATTCTGAAACTTGTTTCTGAGAGCTCATTTTTCACAATCCGCTTGTGTGAGAGCTCGTGTGTTTGTTTTGCTCTCTCTACTGCTTCTTATTTTAAGTCATAGTTATGCCTTCCTGCTTCTTGAGACACACATGTGTGCATATAAATAAATACTTGAAAAGGCTCATAAGGAGAAAGCTTCTCCCTGTACCCTGCTCCCCACCTATTTAGAAAATAAAAATCTGAAGTGTTTGATGAAATCACAATTCCCACGTAGCTTGTTTGTTAGGGAAAACCTCAGGTCTGAAGACTTCAGGTCTTAGCAGACAGGAAATTAAAAAAAGGTCACAAAATAAACTAGCACCTCTCAGGCATGTTAACATCATGCAGTTTAATACCTGGATGAGAGTGAACATGAGGCTTTTCCAGAAATACCTTTAGGTTTGTCACACTTGCTTCTTCAAGATGCGAGACCACGTGTGTGTATGGGCACACAGCGATGGTTCAGTTGGGTTTGCAGCTCTTGCAGCGTGAGCTGCCTGGCAGTCGCCCGTGAGCTGCTGCTGCCCAAAATCAAGGTGAGCCTCAGTTTCATCCTGAACTTCCACATTCAGAAGCTCGTGCAGAGCTTGGTGTCAGTGTGTTGCCCCTGCAAGTCAATGTTGTGCATGAATGGCAGATGTGCAACCCTTCCCCACAGCTGGCTGGTGATGGCTGATGTAGCTCGCTCAGGTTGCCTGCAACATTCTTGCTCTTGTAGGCAGTGAATATTTGCAGTTGCCCCACTGAAAGGATATCCCAGTGTGGATGATTCTAATTTTAATGTAAATTCTTTATAAGCATTCAAACACTGCTTTATGTTTATATATGTATGTGTTTATATATAGTGTGTGAATACCTTACCCTTTCCTAGCCTTGGTGTGGCTTTGGGAATAACACAGGTCAGTGCAGGTTCAGGAGGGTAAGGCTTCACCCTGTTTTGGCTGAATTTGGGCTGTTTTGACATAGTAAAGTTGCATTTTTTGGGAAAGATGTATATCATATATGCACGTGCATACACATGTATATACATAGATATGTATATAAGGATTAAAAAAATATAATTTGCCACTGATTGCTTTTCAGAAATAAGGCTTAGACAGAACTGTTCCTGGACCTTTTTTCCCTTTCTGAGCGGCTTCATGTTGGTGTGATTGTCACTGATTTTTTGTGTGTGTGAATTGGGTCCTTTCAGCTTAGTAAGGAAAGTCAGTGTCTCTGTGGGCTGGCTGTGTTATATGTTGCCAATTTCCTGACTATTTCTGCCTCCTTTCATAAGGAATTAGGAAGATGGTAAAACCAGCAATTTCAGGCCACATTGGTGTACCGTGTGTGCTTAAGAAAGTGATGAGCTTTTATGATAACTTGTATGAATCTAAAATATAGTCACTTCATAGTGTATGAAATAGATACATGTTGTGAATGGAACTAATCTTGTCTGTGGAACTAATCTTGTCATACGTGTTTTGGAGTAAATGGAAATTGTTTAGAAGAAGTTAGGTCAGGATAGTAATAGTTTTATATACTCTTCACAGTACTACATGCATCTTTTCCTTCTAATCAGTACAAAAAGTTCTGTAAATGTGATTTATATATCTTATTAGCTGTGAGATTTTTTTTTTCTCCCCCTCCGAAGGGAAAATTCATCCAGAAACTTTTTCCGCCCATATTTTTAGTGGAACTTGTGAGAATTCTTCAGTCATTGCTGCTTGTGTGGATTGTGTTAATTGTATTTAGGTAATTTTATATAATGCAGTAACAAATAGATCAAAATAAATGAAAATTTAATTTTACCAGGGGAGCATGAATGTGGCAGCTCTAATCAAAGAAACCTTACCGTCCAGGAGGCAGCTGCATATTTGAAAGTAAGCAATCGAGGTATTTTTCATTGATTCTCTCTAGGTTTTATATAAGCTACAACTTGTGAGATCTATCCTTTTATCTTGTGGGGAGTCTAAAATTTGATTCACTATTG
>JAVCKT010018303.1:0-16667 GCA_032273925.1 Rhynchotus rufescens | reverse complement strand
CCGGGCCCCGCCGGCCGCCCGGGGCCGCGGAGCCGCCGCCTGCACCTCACGGCGCCCAGGTAGGGGCCGCGGAGCGCCCGGTGCGCGGGAGGAAGGGTGTTACATAGTCAGGGCTGGGCGGGGTTTACCGGCAAGGGGCGGGGCCTACCGGCGGGGGCGAAACGTACCGGTGGCGGGGACCCCGGGCCCGGGGTCTTTCCTCGTGCTCTGCCCGTTGTGTCGGTTGTGGAGCCCGTTGTTTGGGGGGGAGCTCATTACCATCCCCCCAACAACGCCCCCGTGCCCCCGGGGCCAGAGCCCCTTTGCCCCCCCACACCCCCCCCGAGTCCCGGGGCCGCCGCCGCCGGCACCGGGAGCGCAGGAGCGGCCCCCAGCGGCCGCCGCGGGCGCTGCCGGCTGATGAAATCCCGCGGCCGCCTTGCGTGTGGAGCCCGCGGGGCTGCAGGGCGGCCGGCACCTCCCCACCTTGCCGTGCCCCGTCTGGGAACCGGAGCTCGCTGCTTCCCCAGATACTCCCGGTGCCTTCAGGGGCTTCTCACCCGCTCCGTGCGGCCCCGGGCACTGCCCGCCCTGCGGGATGAGCCTCGTGCTGTTACACCTGGGCACAGCTGGAAAAGCGCTGGGCTTGCGAGGGGTCTCGGGAAGATCCCTTGGGAGACTGTAGCGCAGGGGGCTGGTCCAGGGTGGAATGGTTTTGGGGAGAAACTGCAGCAATGGGTCGTACTGGGGGTGGTGGCAAGGGGCTCTGCTTCCCTACGGCAGCTGCTTGCTTCCTGGATGTCTCCCCCGGATCAAGTAGCTTCTCAGGCCGTTGGATGCGATGAGCTCTGCTAGGATCCGGGAATCAGCCAGGCTTGGTGGCTTGGGAAGGAGCCCCGCGTGGAGCATCCTTGCCCGCTTGGAGCGAGGACTGCGGGGAGATCCGGCCTTGGACACCGTGAGCTCTTGGAGCTTGGGGTCTGCCATGGAAAGAAGACTTCGAGGCGGCTGAAAGGAAACTCGTGAAGAACGAGCGTGACTTTCATGTACAAACGATAGCTAAAACGTGAGGGAGAATGGAAGTGAACTGTTTGTGTAGTTCACAGGCAGCTGCGACCTCCTCGGCTGTGTTTCCCGCGAGCCTTTCTATATCCTGCCGGGTATCCAGTTGCCTGGAATGCTCTTGGCACTGTCCGGGTGTTCCCGTTACCGATTTAGCCTAGCCGTGTAAGCGAGGAGCCAGTCCCTGCGGATCAAGCCGTGGCAAATCCGTCCTATCCGGCTCCGGGAGCAGGTTGGAGGCCTCAGACCTTGCAGGGAGGTGAAGCCGAGTGTCCTGCGTTCCCGAGGGATACACGGGAGACGGGGGTCTCCAGCGGCAGAGCCGCCCGCGCTGCCGCAAAGGAGCCAGTTGCCCTTCCCGTGCCGGAAACTCGGCCGCGTGGGACAGCTCTGCCCACGGCCTTCCCAGGGGAGCAGCCGTGCGGCCAAAGGGGACGGCGACCGGCTCCCTAGAAATGGAGACTAGTGTGAACTTGTGATGTGCTGGAGAAGAGGGACCGCTGCGTTCTTACCCTTCTGGAGAATATGCTTTTTCCCCCCCCATGCTTTTTCAGCTTTTACAAATGAACAACAGCTCCAAGAGCTTTACTGCCCAGTGTCAGGTTTTCAAGCCACAAAGTTGTACTGAAAAGGTTGAAACTTGCAGCTTTCCTGCTCACTTTTGCAAATTGTTTTATGCTCTGGCTTCCCCCTTTCCTGGGGTTTCCTGGAACTCCGGTGCTAATGGTGCCACTGGCTTCATTGATGCTCTTTCCCGCAGCAACGACGCAGTCGTCATCTCCGGAAGGAAGCTGGCCCGGCAGATCCGGCAGGAAGCCCGGCACGAGGTGGAGCAGTGGGTGGCAGCCGGCAACAAGAGGCCTCATCTCAGCGTCGTGCTTGTGGGCGAGAACCCTGCCAGTCACTCCTACGTGCTCAACAAAACCAAGGCCGCGGCGGACGTAGGTGGGTCTTGGCACGGAAGGAGGGGACGAGTCGCTGTCCCGCTTGGGCTGGGGGAAGCCCTCGGAGTGGCAGCTTGTCACCAGGCCACACTTACCCTGGCAGTTGCTGTTAGTATTTGCTGCCCTCATAGCACTCCTGGGCTGTAATGCGCATGGTTTGCATGTGCCTGGAAGTATTAGGGGGAAAAAAAGGAAAATGCAACATCAAGCTCTGTTCTGGAGCACGGTCCCACGCATGTAAAGCGCAGAGGACTCTGGTTTGCTGCCTTTCCTTGGCTGCTCCAAGTGCAGTCTTGGTCCAGCGTGTTGCTGTTGCTCTGTTGTGACTCCTTCCAACTGCGTGAGCCCAAATCCTGCTCCTTAAGCTGCCCTGAGTTTGCTGATGGTTTTGGATAGCGCTCCCCGAGGGATGCTGTTTGGTGGGGGTGAGGGCTAAGGCTCCCGAACACGCAGCTCTAACCCAGCGCTCTGCCCAACTGCACAGGAATCAGCAGCGAAACGATCCTCAAGCCAGCGTCGATTACGGAAGAGGAGCTCCTGGATCTGATTAGCAGGCTGAATAACGACGCCAACGTGGATGGCCTCTTGGTGCAGCTGCCTTTGCCCGGTGAGTAGCCAGACTTCCATCTTTCCTGCTTCTTGGGAAGAGGTGGGAAGCATCTGGTGTGCCAGCAGGAGGCAAAGCACAGGGATTGTGTGGCAGGAGAGCTGGCGATCTGTCCTGCTGCAGCTGAAAGAAGTGCCTAGAGCAGCTCTGTGAGGCAGCTGCTCTCCACATTTTGCTGCTGGGACTTGCAGGAGTCTATTCTTGGGTGGCTGGTGTTGCCTTCCCAAGCCAGAGCTGGAACTTGCTTGTGCCACCTAAAAATAGCCCTTGAAGGGCTGTGGTCCTGCGGGCCTGCAGGCCCCTTCTGGCAGGAGCTGTTAGCTCTGAACTTGCTGGGAACGTTCAGCAGCTTCCAGAGGGGCGGCCTGGAAAGAGCCGCTTCTGGCGAACTGCTGCTGTTGAAGCTGTGACGTTATTTTTTCCAGAGCACATCGACGAGCGCAGGATCTGCAACGCCGTGACTCCAGACAAGGACGTCGATGGCTTCCACGTGCTCAACGTGGGGCGCATGTGCCTGGACCAGGACTCCATGCTGCCGGCCACCCCGTGGGGCGTGTGGGAGATCATTAAGAGAACAGGTAGGTGGCCGTGGCCTCGGGCCGCCGCCTTCGCCCCGGCTGGCACCGGCCTTGACGCTGGGTCTCCGTGCCACAGGCATCCCGACGCTGGGCAAGAACGTGGTGGTGGCTGGCAGGTCCAAGAACGTGGGGATGCCCATTGCCATGTTGCTGCACACGGACGGCAGGCACGAGCGCCCGGGAGGTAGGAGCTTGGCCGCACGGAGCCCTCGGGGTCCCCCTGCCTAGCCCTGCTGGGCTCCCAGCGCGCTCCTGTGTGGTGGCACCTTGTGGGGGTGACTACTGCTTGTGGCCTCCATGGCTGAGGAGTTAACTCTGCCCCTTGCAGTCTTGAAATGCTCCAGGACCACCTCAAAAGTCCTTGTCCTCTCAGTTGGTTATAAGTACCTGAGGAGAGAGTGTAAAGAGGTTCTCAGTGGTGGCTGGCGGTGGGACGAGGGGTAATGGGTACAAATTGAAACACAGGAAGCCCCATCTCCATGTGAGGGAGAACTTGTTCTCTGTGAGAGTGACAGAGCCCTGGCACAGGCTGCCCAGGGAGGCTATGGAGTCTCCTGGAGAACTTCCAAACCCATCTGGATGCAACTAGGTGCCCCGTGCTCTGGCTGTCCCTGCTGGAGCGAGGAGTTGGACTAGATGACCTCTGGTCATCCTGGACTAGATGGTCGGGTCCTTCCCAACCACAACCATTCTGGAATTCTCCCTGGGATTGATCAAGACCTGGTGTTCCTGCAAGATGCCAAGATGGTCTTGCCGGGGGGCAGAGTGGTGGAAATGGCTGGAAAGGGTCAGGCAGTGCCTGCAGTAACACCGAGCTGGTGGCCGCTCTTGCAGGCGATGCCACGGTGACCATCTCTCACCGCTACACTCCCAAGGAGCAGCTGAAGCAGCACACGATCCGCGCCGACATCGTGGTGGCCGCAGCAGGTAGGGCCGAACTCCCATGGAGGAGGACATAGAGGACTCTGTGGTGACACTTACTGTGGGAACCTCTACTGAGGTGACAGTCCGCTTGGCGTCAAGTGTCCTGGGGCCTCTCACTGAGCAGCTTTGGTAGCACAGAAGTGTGCAGCTCTTCCAGGGCTGTTTGCAGCTGCTGTGGGTGGGGAGCTGTTGGACCCCAGATGAGCTTAGCCCTGTGGCTGATCTTGCCAGCAGAGCTGCGTGCAGCTCTTTGCATGTCTTTGAAATGGAAAATAACATCTGGCAGAGGGACTAGTGCTCCCAACGCCCACTGAGGTCCCAGAACAGCCCTGGGCAGCCTCTGCTAAACACTTGGCTAGCTCTGTGTGTGTGGGACGTGCAGGGAGGGGGCTTGCTTACCCAGAGGCGGTGGGAATGCCCAAGGATGGCTCCAGCTCCATCCGCAGAGCGCAAAGAACTGCTCAGGCTGCTGTGCTCTGCCCAAGGGCGGGAGAGGCTTCCTCCGCAGGCGTGCTCAGCTGGTGGGAGCTGTCTGTGCTCAGTGTGAGCCTGCAGGGAGGCTGCAAAGAAACACACGGGCTGGAGAGAAGGTAGAAAGAAGCAGGATCCCAGGGGGATTAAAGTGGCGGTGGTGAAGGTGGAGCTGCTGGCAGCAGCAGAAAGCGAGCCAGGAGGCACTGAGGAGTGAACTGCAGGGCCTAGAGCTCCTCGCTCTGCAGGAGCTGCTAGAACCACAGGGATGTTCCCCAATTCCCCACGGTCCCGGGCGGGTGAGCCCTGAGCGGCCGCCGCTCCCTGCGGGCAGCCCAGCTCCAAGGGACCTCGCGTGGATGCAGCAGCGTCACTGGAGCCGCTGAGCAAACACAAGGAGGCTGCAGCAAACGCAGCAGCCCCGTTTCCCTTTGATCCAGGCATCCCCAACCTCATCACGGCCGACATGATCAAAGAAGGAGCCGCCGTGATTGATGTGGGCATAACCAGGGTGCAGGATCCCGTCACTGCCAAACCCAGGCTGGTTGGAGACGTGGATTTTGAAGGTAAAAAAAGGCTCTGGCTTCTGAGC
Source organism: Rhynchotus rufescens (assembly GCA_032273925.1). NCBI lineage: Eukaryota > Metazoa > Chordata > Aves > Tinamiformes > Tinamidae > Rhynchotus > Rhynchotus rufescens. Next base: position 11,510 of record JAVCKT010018303.1, on the reverse strand, counting down.
ACTGAGGAGTGGGGGAGAAGGTCGTGGGCGGTGGGATGCAGCAGATGCAGCGCAGAGCTGGAGTTAGTCCCTGGGGCCCTGCAGAATTTGGGGCAGCTGGGGCACTATCTACTTTGCTTCATACTTGGCCTCGTGCCCGCAGGCTCCTCCTCATGGGAACGGGCAGGTCTCTCCTCACTCCTCCTGGGTCCTGCTCCTTGCTCGCTGGGGTGCTGTTGGGATACACCCAGCCTCACGAGGCTCCTCGCAGCGGGTGCTCACAGCTGCTCACGGAGAGAAAGACAACAAGCGTGTTCAGAGCGATGGTGCTCCCTCGGAGGCCTTGCTGGGAGCATGCAGGAGGTCCACACCTGGTGTCCAGCTGTGGACTTCCCACCATAACTACTAGAGGGGCCTTTTCCCCTGACCTGGGCTCCAAGTTAAGCTTGGCCCAGGGGGCAAGAGCACTGGTTTCTCCAGACTGACCTGAGGCCCAAGAGCCTTCAGCCTTGGTGGCACCTCCATGTGCCAGCGCGGTAAGTGCCAGTGCTGCTGCACCAAGCCCTGTGTCTCCTCCCTGCAGGGGTGAAGAAGAAAGCCAGCTACATCACCCCGGTGCCGGGCGGCGTCGGGCCCATGACGGTGGCCATGCTCATGAAAAACACCATCATCGCTGCCAAGAAGCTGCTGCGCCCCAAAGAGCTGAAAGCGCTGACCGCGTAACGCGGGGACTCGCCGTAGCACTGAAAACCACATTCCAAACCGACTCCCAAGCAGGCCGATAGAAAATGCAATATTTTTTATTTATTATCTGGAAGCGGATTCACTCTCCCGAGGTCCTAGGTATTTATTTGAAGCTGAACGATCCCCGCTTTAGTTGCGCTCGAGGCACGAGCGCCGCACGCCTGGAGCCGAGGTGCGTTCCGTTCCGTTCGGGCGAGCCCTCCCTGCAGGAGTGGGAGCTGGGCCGCCCCCGCAGCGCCCGGGGCCGGGGTGCAGCCCTCACGGGAGCTACGTGTGCCCCAACTGGCGCAGGATGACGCGGCCGTCACGGCTCTGTGCTCACAAATGCCCCGGCGGGGCGGACTCCTGGCGTTTGACTCGTTCTGAACCTGTTTACTCAACTCCGTTAAGCTTTTTTTTGTGTAGAAGTTACTTCAAACAAGCCATACGTCTGTGCTCAGCCTCTCCACAGCCCTGAGTGGCAGTAGAGTGGGTAGGACGTGTTCTAGTGTGCAGCTAAGCTGGTATTTGCTAGTTGGATGGTGACTGTTAAAACTCTTTTCTCCCCTCTAACCAAAGAGCAACATTGGGGCTGTTGGTGACTGCACCAAACACAGCCCAGGGAAACCCTGTCTCGGAAAACATGCGAGAGCTGGGTGAATAATCCAGCCTAACTGAATAAAAGTAAGAGAGGGGGAGAAAAAAAGTGTCTCCTAGAATCATTTCCAAGCAACTCAGAGTGCCTGGGGTGTTTGCACAGAACAGGAAAGCTGCCCCAGCCCAAGGGTTATAGGGGCAGTAGTGCTACTAGCTGCCTTGCAGCAGGGCAGGGACTGGCTCTTCCCCCCGAGTTGGGCAAAACATGAAGTCTGTGTGAACAAGCGCTGCAAAGTGTTGAACTTTGTCCCCAACAGCTGCTCACCTGCTGTAATTCTATAGGAAAAGGGAGAACCCAAACTTACCTCCCTCTGCCAGCCAGGACCGCGAGCTAGGACTGATCATGTTAAAAATCAACCTTACCTGGTGCTGCAATGTCTCCAGGAGCGTCAAGCTCTTGTATGCACCGCTGCTCTCGTAGGCTCAAGTCTCATAGCCGCATCCTAGGGAGAGGAGGCAGGTGGGAAACAGCCTGGAGAAAAACAGTGGAGTCTGATAGCACCTTTCTGCAATGGGAAAGGGCGTGTTTGAAGCTCAGCTGCTGCTATCAAGTTGGAGCCACAGGTGAGTCATTGCTAACCCCACCAGCAGAATAATTCACAGCTCCTGGAAGGGAAGGTGCTGATAATTCAAGGCAAGGAGCAGAGCAGGCGGGTGCCAGAAACACACCAAGAGCAGAGGCTGATTTCAACTGAGATTTATTGGGTTGTAGTAACGACAAATACAAAATGGCTAAAGGGGTGAGGTGGATGCAAGTTTGTTACACTCCGGTGCTGCCTTATACAAAAAGTAGAAACCACCTGTGAAACTGCAAAAAAAAAAGTAATAAATCACAAGTTGGGTTGAGCCAAGCTGTGCTCTAGGCGAGGTCTATGGGTGTCCACCGAGCCCTTCCCTGGGCGCAGGAAGGCAGGAGGTCCCGGCGCGAGGGAGCAAACGCCTCCAGAAGTCCCTAAGACCCTCAGCCTGGGTGCAGGGTGGCCCCGGTGTCGAGGGAAGGGAATTCTGACTAAAAAGCAGCTGGAGGAACCCGGAACCCTGCTATAAATAGGAAGGGGCAGCTCTGTTGCCTCTGCTCGACTATTTACACACACAGAAACGGGGGCTGCTCCGAGCGCCTGCAGCGCCCAAGTCTTGCTCCCCAAAAACCCCGGGCGGCGGCTTGGAGCCCGTGCACGGGGAAAGGGGCTGGGAAAGGGAGGGAAAGGCAGCTAGGGAGCAAAGAGAAACGGGGCAAAAGCAGCTCGGAGGCGGCTGCCCGAGAGCAGCGCGGTGGGAAGGGCCCAAAGCGGCTCCGGGGGAGCAACCGCGGGGCTGCGGCTGCTCCCGGGCGCCGGTGGAGCTCGAGCCCTCGATCCCGAGGCGGGATTCGGGAGCTCCAGCGGCTGCGGGGGCTTGGGAAGGCCCTGCACGCTGGGGAAAGCGGTCCCGCTTCCCTGCGAGAAAACGATCCCGGTTCTCTGCAAGAATCAGTCCTGATTCCCTGCAGCAACCGCTGGGCTTCCCTGCGAGAATCGGTCTTGGTTCCGTTCAAAAAGCGTTCCCGATTCTGTGCAAAAATGATGCGGGTTCCCTGCAGGAGCGGCTCCCGAATCCCATTCTCATGTGGCTGCCAGAACCATTCGTGAGTCCATGCAAAGAAAAAAACCCCCACCCTCCCTGATTCCGTACAAAAACCACCTTTTTTTTTTTTTTTTTTTTTTTCCCTGGGAAAAAACCCCACACCAGATTCCTTTGATTCCTTGCAGAAACCACCGCTCCCGATTCCCTGCTCCCAGCCAGGCTGCTGTTGCCCTCAAGCGGCAAAACAGGAGCCGCTTTCCTCCCGGGCTGCTCCCGCTTCAGGCCACATCCCGGCACTCCAGCTCCCTGCGGCTTCTCCATCCCCGCGGGATGCTCCCCAGCCGGCAGCCCTCAGGCTCCCGAAGTACCGTTTTCCACCTCTTCGGCCTCATTCCGGAGCCGGCGGCGCTGCTTCCATCCAGTGCAAAGGGAGGAAAGCCAACAGCGCGTCGAGCTGCTTACGCTAAAAACTACCGGAGAAACGGAGCCTCCGGGGCCGCGGGGCTCCTCAGTCCGTCCCGTAGAAAAAAGAAGCCCCATTTGCTTTTTACATATATATATATATATAAAAAAATATCTAGATATCAATAGATAAGCGGGCGGGGAAGGCCGGGCGGGACTATAGCGTGGTCTCGCTGCCCATGTCCCGCGGCGGCTTCTCCGTGTCGGTGTCGTCGTAGTCCGACTCCATCTCGATCTTCACCTGGGGCACGGCGCAGAGCGCGTTGCGCGAGTAGTTGAAGGCGGGAGACGACGGGCAGGAGATCTTCAGGTGCAGCGTAATGCTGGGGGGCGCGAGGAAGAGGAGGAGGGTGAAGGACACGGAGGCGCCCGAGGGATTTGGGGCTTTTTTTCGGGACGGGGAGCGGCGGCCTCTTTTCCAGGTGCTTTACCTGCGATCCAGGTCGGAGCCGTTGGGAGAGGAGTCGGATCGCAGCGCTCCGGGCGGAGGGCCTCTTTCCTGAGGGGTGGATGGACAGGAGGACACACAGGCGTGAGGCGCTTCCCGGGGAGCCCCGACAGCTCCCAACCCTGCTCCTTCAGCCCCGGCCTCCGCCCTGCACCTTCCTGCATCCTTGCCTGCGTTATCCATAGGAAAGGGCAACGGCTCCCGTTTTCCTTCAGGATACGGGGGATTAGCGTGACTGGCACCAGAGCAGAGCTGGGGTTCCCAGCAAGGGCATTAGTAAGCAGCGGGGAAGGAAGGGAGAGGAGGTGGGAACTGGGGAAGAAAGCAGGGAAAGGAGGTGAACATGGAGCCAGGAGCTGCTCTGAGGGGCCCAAATCCAGAGATTTCTCCCCCTGGATGCCAAACGCTTTGAGAGTCGAGTAGCTCCTTATGGGAGCTGCCAGGAGGTCGGTGCATGAGGATGAGGGGGCTCAACCTTCCTCCGGGTGCAATTCCAGCTCATCCTTGCCTCCAGGGCCCCATTTGCACAGCATCTCTCCAGGGAAACCTCTCGCTGCCGGCAGCAGCTGCACACTCCCTGTCCTCAGCCCTGCCTCTTCCCACTTTTTTCCATTGCCATTTTGCTCCCACTGGGATTTTCTGGCCCTGGAACACTGAGGACGCTCCATCCCCAAGTCCACCGACTCAACAGGAACACCACTGTGCATCGAATGTACGGGATTCCGAAGCTCAGGAAGCTCGGCCATTCCCAGGCTTTTTCCAGACCCCTCCATCCCTAAAACCTGCAGATCCCGGTGGCGCGAGGTGCCGCCCGCACCTCCTCGTCGCTGCTGCTGTCGCCCTTGTTGCCCTTCTTCTTCTTCTTCTTCTTGTCGTCCTCCTTCTTCTTCTCCTTCTCGGGGATGATGTTATCGATCCAGGCCAGGTCGTGCTGGGAGAAGACGAAGTCCAGCAGCCTCCGCACCAGGATGAGGGCCAAAATCTGCACGAGGAGCAAAGGGAGGCGACGGAGACGGTGCCCGGAGCGGCGCCGCGGCGGCCGCCGCCGGCACCCACCATCACGGGGAAGATGATAGCGGCCACGGTGGACTTGAGGATCCAGAGCACGGCCAGGCACACGATCTGCACCAGGGTGAAGAGGTGGATGCGCCGCAGCGGCACGTGCCGCAGGAACACGTAGTCGGGCTGGTGCTTGGCCGGCATGAGGAAGAGCTTGCAGCGGTCCCAGAACTGCGGAGCAGGGCGCGCGCGGGTGATGCCGGCGCCGGCGGACGCGGCACAGCGGGATGAGCCGCCCCGGCGCCTGGCACGGGGTCGGCCCGGCGGCTTTGGCCCCCCGGGCACCGCTCACCTGGATGCCGTTGAGCGACGCGACGCCCATGTAGAGGAAGACGCCGTAGAGCACGGGCATGGGGATGTACTGCGGGCACGGGGGGACACGCGGCGGGTTGCGGTGCCAAGATCAGCCCCTGCTGGCATTTCGCCCGCGTTCCCGCCTTGCCGCCAAGCATTTGCTCGGTTTTTACCTTCAGGATGGGCGCCAGGAAAACCGAGACGCCCGTCAGCACGAAGACGATGATGCCCGTCACCCTCTGCTCCCTGGCAAGGGGAGGACGCAGGATGAGGCCGCGTGCCCGCGCGCTGACGGGGGGCACCCCGCGAGGAGGAGCGCGGCCGCTGCTTCCTCACCTGACGCCCAGGAACTGGGGCTGCTCGCCGGGCGCGCTGGTCTCCGTCTCCATCTTCAGGCTGTCGATGTGGGCGATGGAGATGACGGTGGCCGCCACGTACCAGGGCAGCCCCATGAAGGAGCACACGGCCATGAGGATGCCCACCCAGAAGAGGTCCAGGTGGTAGCCGGCCGCTTTCTGCAAGGCAGCGCCCGGCGCGTCAGCGGCTGCGCGGGGACCACGGCGGCACCGCGGGGGCCGGCGCGCCGCTCACCCGCAGCTTGTGCTCCTTGCGGTTCACGATGACGGCCGTGATCTGCTGGTCCATGAAGATGAGGATGGTGACGAGCAAGGCCGGCAGCGCGCTTGCCAGGTACACCCACCACGGGTTCTTGCCGAAGGGGAACACGAACCAGCCGCGGTCCAGCCGGGTGGGCTGCGGGGACGCAGAGGAGCACGTTGGCTTCGTGCAACCATGACCAGCATCTCCAGCAACCTCCCTCGAGCCCAAATATCCCTCGGGAGCTCCAGCGTGCCCTCGCATCCAACAGCGGCTCTGCCCGGATGAGGGTATAGAGGTTTGGGGCAAGAAAGGGGCTGAGTTGCTTTTACCTTGAAGTCGGTAGGCACTTGGAGCTTTGGGGTGTTCAGTCCAAAGAGCACATCCAGCCCCACAAACATTAGTATGGACATAAAGATAGAGAAATCGCTAATAAGCTTGCGCAGCTGCAGCGAGCGAGAGAAAGGAGAGAAAAGGAGGTGGGGCGGAAACAGAAGGGGAAGGGAAGGGAGAAAAGTCGCAGAATTAGAATATTTCCCCAGAAAGGAGCAAAAGCAAAGCGCCGTTCCGCGGTGCAGCCGGCGGAGCAGCCTGCGCCGAGGCTGCCGGTGGCATCGGGGGTCCCGAGGCCACCCGAGCGCCCGGGGCTCCACGAGGAGGTGGCAGGAAGCGGCTGGAAGAAAAGGCGGCCGGAGGAGAGAGCAGGGCGCCCGCGTCCCGACCTTGATGATACTGGGGATGTGCAGCTTGGGGGTGTCCAGGCCGAAGCAGGCGTCCACTCCGCAGAAGAGCAGGATGGAGAAGACATTGGAAAAATCAGCAATGAAGGCCCTCACCTGGAGGCAGAGGGGGAAGCGGAGGGAAAGGGCGGTCACGGGCCCGCGAGGAGCTCCGGGACGTCGGGCCCAGCTTGGCAAGTCCAGCCCTAGGAGCGGGAAGGCTCTTCGCTCCCTCTAGTCCCGGCAAGGGGCTGCATGACGTGCCAGGAGCAACTCGTCGCTGGGAACCTCCAGGAGGATTTTCCAGTTGATCCCGATCCCAACTATAAATGACCCCCATCGATTCCGATTCCAAGTGGAATTTATCCCAATACGAACACTCGCATTGATCCCAATGCCAATCCTCATCAAGTGCCATGCCAATCATAAGTGATCCCAAGCCCAATCATAAATGACATAAACTTCAATCCTCATTGATCCCAATCCCAATCATAGACGATCCCAATCCCAATCATAGACAATTCCAATTCCAATCATAAATGACCCCAATCCCAATCATAAATGACCCCAATTCCAATCATAAACAATCCCAAAGCCAAGTCTTCTTTTCCAGCAGGCAGCCAGCCAAGATACTGACCCGTTTTCCGCTTAGCTCCTCTTTCTCCCGCAGCCACCAGCACGGCTTTTCCCATGGGAAAGAGACACAAGCCGGCAGCGACCGGCCCTTTTCTCACCTTGGTGGGAAAATAGCGGCTGAACTTGAACTTCTTCAGGGTCAGCGTCATGGAGTAGGTGCCGAAGAAGAGGATGAAGGACATGAGGGCCAGGTCGGGCACGAACTTGCAGGATTTGCCCACGAGGCTGCCGCCGTATTTCAGGCACTCCTTCTTGCTCAGCTGTGTCCAGTCCAGAGCTGTGAGGTTAATAGCATTGTACTGCGGAGCAAAGAGCAGCGAGAGCCAAATTAGCCGAATTAACGACCTTTTAATGACCAATGGGGCTATAATTGGCCCTTTCGGGCTTGGAGCTGCTGCCCAAAAGCAACCCCTGCCCTATGGGGGGGGAAAAGCCCCCCAAGGACCCCCCCCGTTGGCCGCGGTGCCCCCGGGCACTCACCACAGAAAGGTTAGTGGCGTTCGGGGCCGCCGGCGCTGGAGCGTCCAACAGCGTCGCGTTCGCTGCGGGAAAGAGGGCTCTTATTTAGGGCCGGCGCCGCGGGGGCAGCCGGCCCCACGGCCCCCCCCACAGCCACTTCTCCCTCATTAATCACTGCGGAAGCTTTGGGGGCCGCTTCCCTCTTTGGGGGGGATTTTTCCCCCCTTTTTCAGTCTCCGTGCGTGGTGACGCCGGGGTGCTCCGGGCATCCCGGCTCGCACTGGCATCCGCCTTTAAACAAGAGAGAAAATGGGAGAAAAGAAAGAAAAAAAATCCCATTTTGGGGGATTTTGGGGGGAGAGCAATGAGATGTGCAGTTTTTGGCCTCTCATCCTTTCCTCCTTTAAAACAAAAATAGAAGAAGCCCCCAAAAACCAGGTGCTGGGGGGTGCTCTCCGCTGCTCCGTGAGCATCGCGGTCCCGATCCAGTGGGTTTTCCCAACCTGCTACGGCCTTTTCTTATCCCCCCAGTGGGGAATTAATCAAGGAGAAGCGACTGCAGGGTTCAAATCGGAGCTGCCCAGGCAAATCACGCTCTTTTCCTTCCCATCACCTTTAGGCTTTGGCACAAATCCTGCCCTGATTCCGGGCTTTCTACCTCTAAACGGCTCCGCGGCCGCCTTAACACGTCGGCCTCGGGATTTTAGGATACTCTACGCAAATGCTTCTATCGGCGCAGAGAGTGGATTGCACGGAAGAGAAAAACAAGAAAAACCAACAAAACGCCCTCCCCGAGAGGGGGAAGAGTGTCAAATATTAAACAATCTTAATATTCAGAAGGCGATACTCACTTGAGATTGAAATCGGCCCAAATTGGTGTGTGCAGCAGAGACAAATATGGGACAAATCAGTTATAATAATCAAAAATCAGAACTAAAGTCATAAAAATAAGGGGAAAAAATAAAAAAAAAAAAAGAAAAAAAGAAGTAGGATGTAGAGGGGAAGAGACGCAACAGCTAAAGGGGGGAAACCTCCCGCTCGGACGCGGGGGTCCGGGAGGGCGGGCGCTCGCGGTGGTGTTCGCGGCACGGAGCAACGCGGTTCCTCAGCGCCGCGAGGACCTGAGACCCCCAAAATCCAAAAAGAGCCCCCCAAAAGGGGCGACGGGCTGTCTTCGTGGCGGGAATGTGCCCCCCAGCGACGGATCCTGCATTTTGCCACGCCGCGAGCCGCGTCTTGGAGGTATTTCTAAGGGTAACGTTCTCTGCTCGCTCCCGATCTATCCAAAAATGGTTAGGATCCGAGCTCCTTAACTACATCAGCTGATCCAACAGAAAACACTGGAATTATCCCCAAAGCGAAGGTCTCCATTCCCTTCTCGGCTCCACGAGGAGCATCCAAGCCGGGCAGTTTGAATCCCTGATCGTTTAGCAAAGGTATCCGAGAGCAAGCACGGATAGTGGAGACAAAATCCGGAGCGGGCACGGAGCCGCATTCAGCCGTCTCTGATCCAGCCGGGAAAAGCACATCCTGGTTCCGGGAAAAGCAGAGCTTTATCCCCTCCGGGCGAGGGTTCGCTTTAATCGGAGATTACGGCTTTTTCGCTTTTGTCCGTAGTAGGAATTGGATCAAAAATGGGCAAGTTGGTGTCTGCTCCAAGCCTGGTCACGTCTCCTTCTCCAGGAGGACGAATGGAGTCGGGAAAACCAGTCTGTGGATGTGGGAACCTCCACTCGGGAAAACCAGTCTGTGGATGTGGGAACCTCCACTCAGGCGTTCTGGGATGCCCTCTCCTCCTCCGACACTGCAGCGGACCAAATCCCTCCAGTGAATTTTCTTGGGAAATGGGTGTCTTCTTGAGGAACAGCCTTGGCTCATCAGAAGGTTGGAATGATGATGGAAAAAGCCTCTTTTTCCCCACTGCTCCAGGTCTGGCCGTGGGCAGGGAGGAGGCTGCGGCTCTCCCGCCCCGGCATCGCTCTCTCCAAGGAGACGGCTTTGCTTTATAGGGGCCACCAAAAGAGCCAGTCCTGCTCCCCAAAAATCCTCTCCCCGGCACGAGCCCTGTGCCGCTTTTCGGCATCGGCGTGCTCGGCTGCAGCGGATGGGCCGAAACCCAGAGGTTTCGCCCCAAATTACCCTAAGAGGAGGAGGACTAGGGCACGGGGGGCGTCACGCCGCTCCCCGGGGCGGGAAGGAGACGCCTCGCACTCACCTGGGTCGGGCGCGATGCACTCGCACTTGTACATGGTCACGTAGTCAGGCTTGAAGTCCGAGTTGATGGGGTAGTACTTGAAGGCGCCGATCATCTTCTTGATGGCGTCGTAGATGAAGATGAAGCTGATGAGGGTGGAGAAGCCTTCCTCCGTGAAGCGCGTGATGTACTTAATGATGAAGCTGGCGTCTGTGGCCACCAGGATAAGGCACTGGAAGGCGGAGTGCAGGCCGATCCAGAGGCGAAATTCCATGTAGTCGATGCCGTTGCCTCTGGAAGAGGGCACAAGGAGAGGGTGGCCAGGGGAGGATGCTCCATGTGGGTGTCCTGGGGGCACTGGAGCATCACCAAGTACCCCAGGGTGTTGTTGGCTGCTCATGGAGATCACTGGGTGCCCCTGGACATCACTGGGTGCCCTGGACATCATCGGGTGCCCCTGGACGTCATTGGGTGCTGTTGGACATCATTGGGTGCTATTGGACATCAGTGGGTGCCCCTGGATATCGTTGGCCACCCCTGCCTGCTGAGGGACACCTACTTGCTGAAGTCGAAGAGCAGCTTCTCGAAGATGAGAATGGGCCCGGTGCTGCTGAGGATGATGAGCGGCTGCCCGGCAAAGAGGCAGAACATGGAGCCCGCCATGGCTGTGCCGAGGAAGCTCTCCATGACGCCCTGCGGATGGAGGAGGCGGACAAAGGATCAGACCTCAGGGACCAGAGGAGAATGATGGCTAGAGCCGTGTTGGATGGGGTGGGAGCCATGGCCAAGCAAAGCAATACAGGGGAGCCCTCAGAAATGAGCTCCACCAGCTCCACGTGTCTCCATCAAGGTCGGGATTGCTGCTCTTCCTTCGCAATGAATTTCCACCCCCAACACGGACTCCCGCTGCTCAGGGGAGCTCGAACCCGCCCCGGGGGGCTCCTGCCCCGTGCGCCAGGCCACCCACACCCCTTCCGTTGGGCTCCACCTGGTAGTTGTCAGTGGCGTCCCCCAGCAGCCCCCCGAACGTGATGGCGTTGGTGATGCAGCCCAGGTAAATGAAGAGGATGGCGGAGATGGACTGGATATGAAAGCCCTCATAGAAGTCACTCGGGAACCAGGGCAGCTTCCTCTTGATGTCCAGATAGAGACCCCCGCAAAACCTGCGGAGACACCAGAAAGGCGGGTGGTCGCCTGCACCCAGGGCCTCAAACCAGCCCCTGTTGGTGGGCGCTGCTCACCGGCCGGTCCACGCGAGCTCTTCCCCGATCTCATGCACTTCAGGCATCTCTCCATCGTCGCTGCTGCCGCCACCGCCGCCGCCGCCGGCGGCCGCTCCGCCTGCCGTGCCGTTCATCTGCCCCGCTTCGCTCAGCGAGAACACCGATTTCCTGCGGGAGACACGCTGCTTGCCCCGGGGACAAGGCTGGAGACGCCCCGAGGGACGCGGGGTTTGCTCCAGGCGCGGGGCGATGCACAGCAAGAGCAGCTCTGGGGGTGCAAAGGGAGCAGGGATGGGGGAACGGCTCCAGAGACAACCTGGCCTTTTCCTGGCCTGCATCAGGAGGATGTGGCCAGCAGGTCAAGGGAAGGGATCCTGTCCCTCTACTCAGCTCAGGTGAGGCCACACCGGGAGTACTGGGGCAGTTCTGGGCTCCCCAGTATAAGAGGGACGTGGAGCTTCTAGAGAGGGTCCAGAGAAGAGCAACCAGGATGATTA